>OZ034807.1:41521825-41778522 GCA_964028335.1 Altica lythri
ATTTCAGTCTAAAAACTTCCCAAACAGATGTTTTATTATGTTTTTTTTTTAATATTAGAACCAGTTTAAGTAAAATTATGTAAAAATAGTTAAACTTGTATAATTAAACCGACAAATTTGTTAAGGTAGAGTTGTGTTTCTAGTGTTTATTCTTCAAATAAAAGTTAATTACAAAGTAAAAAAAAAAAGTCAGAGGTGTCAAGGGACACCCGGATGGAACGAAGTTTCTTTCGATTAATTAGTGAAGAAATTGTAATTTGTAAACACAAAGTGTTTATACATACATAAGCTTTTATTATTGCTTGTATAAAATATCTACTCACATAACTCTATCAGCAATATCCGGAACTTGTGCAGAAACACTGTCAGGATACATTATTGTTATTATTTTCTATTATTTTATTATTTATTGTCTACAAAAAACCTGTATAAACTTAACAAAGTCGCGACACTACACTATTCAAAGCAAAATAGAAAATAGTAAATCCATTATCACCTAAATATTTTCAAGAGTTTGTTTCTTTAAACAAAAGTGTCCATTTATACAATACCAGAGGTTTAGATGACATACATATATCTAGAATTACTTTTTATTTCAATTTAATTTAAAACAGGAATTAACAATTTAATTCAAAATTTTAAAACTAAAATATTTAACAGTAACTGACAGTTAATGTAATTTGACGTACCTAACTAGTCAAGTTACGAACTATTTTTAAAATGTTTATGAATTTATTAATTTATAAAAACAGGATGAAATAAAATATAATACTATTATAGGTAATTATTTTTTTTTCTACAGTATTTTCTTTTTAATATACATTTTCTATTAATTTAAAATAGTCTCCTTTTAATTGTAATATTATCTATCTATGAGAGAGGGAGAGTTTTTTATTTTTTGGTCTGTGAGAGAGACACAGACAGACAGAGAAACATGCGTGTGTCGTGTCGTGTCGTGGCAACTTTTGGTCTGATTTTTTTTCGGCTAGCCTCTAGCCTCAGTCGTAACTGGTCGTAACGCCCGAAAGGGAACTTCGTTCCAAAAGTCAGTAGAAATAGTGAAATATAACAATGATAACTACATTAAATTTCTTTTTATAATTTTTGTATTGTTAGGTGATGAGAATGTTAATACTTTGTCTTTAGAAAAATGTTTAAACTCTGATTCTTTATCATATGGTTCAAATTCAGGTAAACAAATCTTTTTATGTACCTACCTATTTGCTATGTTAACAAACACTTAAACTTAGTTTTTGTTCACTTATATAATAATCGCAGTGAACTGCATCCATCAATCACTTTTTTTTATTTTTTCTTCAAAATCCTGATTAAAAAGTGAAAATATCATTTAGATATAGGTATGGAGCAGCGAAATGCGTATTGGAAAACTCTAAACAAAATTTTCCTTCCAGGCATTACCAACTTATTTTCAAGTTTTGCAAATCTTGACAACAAATCTCGAAACATCATTGAAGAAAAACAAAACAAAACAATACACGCAGGTAGCGTCGAACAGAGGCAAACCAAGCTGGAGCAATACTATTGGGACAAACTAAAATATTTATGGAGTAAAGTGTCAATATTATGCAGTACGAGCCAATGTTTACGATTTATATTTTCTTCAATACCTCAGGGTAATGAATCGAACTCGAACATTGTTGAAGGTAAATATTATAGGTTATACAGGGTGTTGCTAAATTCAAACAACCCCGCTTTAAACACGATGTGATGAATTTTGATATTAAAAGGTATTGAGCGAGTTCCTTTATCAATTAATCATTATATAATGAGAATTCTTTTAGGTAGATAAATCAAGTGTTTTATTTTTTTAGGACTTATATGTTCCTTTATCAAGCTATTATCGAATGATAAGAACTTTTTAGGATTGCTTAATGGGTGCTGTTGAAGAAAAAAAAAATTAATACAATTTTATACGAAGACCTATTATTTAAAAATAATTTGTTTCTAAAAAAATCATCAAATAATAAAAGCTATTTTGGGTAGATAAATTAAGTGTTGTATTTTTCAAAAGGTTCTGTACTTACCAAAAAGTCATTCAATAAAAAGAACTTTTTTAGGTAGATAAATCAAAAAATGTAGTTTTTAAGAAGATATGCTTCTTTACCAAAATATCATCGAATAGTGAGAGCTCTGAAGGGTAGATTAATCGAGTAATAGTGGGGGTAAAAATTTAAATTCCAATACATTTTTATAGGAAAACATTTGGTCCAGTAATTCATGTTTTATTAAAAAAATCATTAAATAATAAGAGATCTTTTAAAACGGTATGTTTCTTTTTCAGGAAATCATAAAATCAAAAAATACAATTTTTTTTTCTGAAATAAAATTTTTACCAAAAAACATAAAAAAAATACGAAAAAGGGGTATGTTTCTTTTTCCAGGAAATCATAAAATAACGGGAGCTCGTTTGATGGGTATGGGACAATTAAGCGCCGCTGTACCTGCTCTTAATCCTACACCTTCTAAACTAAACCCTAATTACCGATAGGACGATTGAGCGCCGAAACCCTGCAGTGCTAATCTGGGGTGCTCATTATCTCATTATCTTAGAAAAACCCATTACCTTTCATTGCAATGTGTTTATATATGTAACTTGTTCATGAATTCATTATTTATTAGTTGTATTTCGATCCTGTCAGTGTGCGTTGAATATTTAAAATGGAGTCAATGTTGAACGTGGTAAAAAGTTGATAAGTACAGTTTTAGAAAAGATAAAGAGACTGTGTTGGGCATTGCCTATAGATGTACAATCAAAGGCTGTAAAGCTAGGATTTGTGTTGATAAAACGAAAGAAGTGTTATTAACTAAAAATGGCGAACACAATCATGATCCATGTGGTGAAAAATTGGAAGTTAAGGTATGTTAATTTTGGTTGCCCATTAATTTAAACTGAAAAGTCATTACTCTGTTCTTCAAGAATACCTAATGGTATTTTCGATAATTTTGTAAGAGATTTTTTTTTGTTTTGCAGAAGCTCCAACATGGGTAGAAGATATTTCTCAACGTCCTTCAAAAATTATCAACAGTGGAATAAGACAAGTTGGTGACATTAATTTGAATACCAAAGACATTTCAAATATTCGAAAAAGCATATATAGATCGCGACGAACCATTTTACCTTGTTTGCCACGATCTGTACACGATGTTCAGCATGCACTAGACAAATTCAATTGTAAAACCAACAAGAGAATAATCATAACTTGAATATAGTCATATTTTCATGTTTAACAAATTTGTCATATATATGTTCTAGACCAAAATTGTTCGTAGATGGAACTTTTGAGTATTGTCCCAAATTTTTCAAACAACTCTTCACAATCCACACAACAAAAAATGGACATTATGTCCCCTTAGTATTTATTTTACTTCCCGACAAACGTTCAGAGACATATTACAACGCCCTGCAATTGTTAATTGATTTTTCTAAGTCTGTAGATTTAGAATTGTCTCCTAAAGAAGTAGTATGCGACTTTGAGAAAGCGATTCGAATCAGTATAAAGCAAGTTTGGCCACATGTTAAAATCATAGGATGTAGATTCCATCTAACTCAGTCCTGGTTTCGAAAAATACAAAATCTTGGTCTAGTTTCTGATTATCGAAATCCGGAATCACATGTTGGCAAATGGTTGCATTGGACATTCGGATTTAAACCGAGTAAGGTATATTTTTACAGAACATGGGCCTTTATAACAAATCGTTTTATGATAAAAGCTTTTGAGGTGGATAAATCGGATCAAAAAATCATAAAAAAAGAGCTCTTTTTGGTACATAGGTAAATCAATTGTTGTATTTGTTAAGGAAGTATGTTCCTTTATTAAAATATTATCGAATAATGAGAGCTTTTTGGGGTAGATTTATTAAATGTTGTTGGAGGCAAAAATTTAAACTCCAATACATTTTATACAAAAATATAATTTTTAAAAATAAATTTTTCATAAGCTTTTTTAGATAGATGAATCGAGTGTTGTATTTCTTAAGGCGGTTTGTTCCCTTTTCCAAAACATCATAAAATAACGAAAACTCATTTGATAAATCGGGTGTGTTATTTTTTAAAAATCGTTTGATTATAAGATATTTTGAGGGTGGACAAATTTGGGTGTTGTTAAAAGCAAAAGCTGAAAGTTCAATCCATTATTACCTATACAAAAACATATTTTTTTAGTTAGTTTTACTTTTCCTTTATTAAAAAAATCGAAACGTATTTTATAATAGGGCATAATTTCTGATCAAATATCATTAAAACAATTAGAGCTTTGTAAGGTGTATCAATGAAATGTTTTTAAAGGTTATCCTTTTATATACAAAAACACCTTCCTCAGAAATTAAATTTTTAATGGTGTATTTTCTTCTATCAAAAATCATCAAATCATGAAAGCTTTTTAGAATGTTTTTGAAGATTAAAATTAAAGTCCCAATCCTTTTTTCCTACAAACTCAATCTTTTAAGTGTTCCTGCAGCAAGTTTTTTATATAATAGAGCATTTTTGGAAGAATATAGCATCACCCTATATGTTTATTATGCAAATGACAGCGGGATTTATGTTGACTATAAATATAAAATAGTTATTTATGATATGAGTGTTAAAAGTGAGGTTTTATTTTGTGAGTGAAAACGTTTGTGAAATGAGCGGAGCGAATTGAAGAATTTCACGAACAAAATAAAATCACTTTTTACACAAATACCATACAATGTTTTTTGTACAACTTCCCTATTTTGATAATGAAACGAACGAATTTTCAATGACAACAAACCAAACCGTGTTAAAAGTAAACTAAACCGTGTTAAAAGTAAACTTGTTTACATGGCAACGTGTTAAAAGTATTTTTAACACGCTGCTATGTAAACAATCGTTTTTAACATTGTTTGCTATCATTAAAAGTGTCACTTTTAATGACAGTTGTACAAAAAAGTATATATGATAAGTGGGAGATAGATCTCTGCAAATATCTACACTGATTAAGTATGATTTTATAATATTAAAAAATTGAAAATACGAGTATTTTTTAATTATCCTCGTTTTTTCCCTTCTTATTTGTTTAGTAATTTTTTAACTTTGCTACTTAACTTATCTTTCGGTGACTAGTTATTTAATGTTCGTAAAAGGCTTATTTATTAATCTGAGCAGGACCTGTGAATCAGTTAATTACAAAACAGCCGAAAGGATTTTGGTGTGTTGTTGTAAAGAAATTGCGGTGTAGACCGGTACCTAACAAGTATCAAAAAGCCTATTTTTTGGAATTCCCAAATTTTCTTTAGCTCGTGCAAAGAATGGGAAAGGAAAATACCTTCCAATTTTTATTGGTGTGAAATTACTCTTATCAGCAATTGGTGTATCTAATGACTTATATGAATATAGCAAGAATAGCTTCTAAAGCAATTTTAGCTGGTTTTTTATTAATGATAATATCTGGAGTGATTGCTGCAAAAAATTTGATAAAACCTATAGGTACACAACCCAATATAACAAACAACTCTTGGGAAATGGAGACACAGCAAGTGTGGCTAGCAAGACGATAAATAATTTTTTGTATACATATTGTAAATAAAATAAATTATTTTTTATTTGTAGCCCTTTTAGTTTTTATCATAAACAGGATTTAGATTGTAAGTTTATGGGATACCTTTTTAAGATATATATCGTAGGCGAACAATTATCTCACAGTTCTAGATAATATTTTTAAATATTTATTCGCATACTCACAAAATCTTCATGTTCCAATGTTAACTTTGCCACTTTTATAGCCAAACATCAGAAGCTGCAACTCGTATACCTATTCGTCTTGGTGTTTTAGATTCATCAGTACAATAAGTGACGGCTTCTTTTGTGGGTTGAGCGATTTCGTTTTATGTATGATGCTTCTTGTTGATGTAGCTGTCTGGTGTGTGGAGTCTTACCATTCCTCTTAACAGGAGTCTGTTTTTCCGCGTTTCTTGTGACTTCCAGACTGTCTCTGTCAGCATAGTAAATTCTTTATCTCTATTCGTCTTGCAGGTGAACAAGTATTGTGCCTACCACAACTTGTGCGTCTGTGGTTGAAGCACTTCGGTACGTGCTCAATACCAGTAAGACCACTTTCTGCTGGACCCTTTCTAGGTATAGTGGTGTGTTCAAAACGTCTTTCCAGATTTGGGAACCATATAAGAAGATTGAGTGAACCACCCCAGCCAGCATTTCCCGTTTGCAGCTAGTACGCCTATTAATATTTGGCATTAGGCGTGATAGTTTTACAAGACGATCTTTGGCTTTGGCGCTTGTCCTTTTTATATGTTTGCTGTATATGTTTGTTTGATAGGGTTACTCTCAAATATGTGACCATTTCCTTGGGCTTAATTTCGGTGTCGTCTACACTGAATTTGATCTCAGAGCGCTCCTTCCTCCAGCCATGGTCTCTTAGAATTTTTGCCCAATTTTTATTCGGGGACAACTATAGTCGGTGTCCCATCATTCACTCGCTAGCACTGATCCCTGTAGTACACCCATTGTCATCTCACTGTCAATGATGATGACCCTTCCATCAAAGTAGCTCATAATTATGTTAAGTAGGTATTTGGCACCCTCATGCTAATCAGCTTACTAATGATAATATACAATAAGACTGTGTTAAAGGCGTTTTAGATGTCCAAGGTCACTAGCGTCAGCCATTTATTTTCTTTCTTCGCAGCCTTCATCTGCGTCTATTGTCGATCGCCCTTTAATAAAGCCATTCTGATTGGGAGAGAAACCGATACTTGTTTCGATTTCCAACAGTAGTCGTTCCTTTTTACCTCCACCAGTAGTCGTTCCTACAAGGAATTCTATTTACGTTGGCCATGACATCAAGTAGACACAGTGATCTGTAGTACCGCAGATCATCGGATGGTTTCACCTTGCCGTTTTTCAGTATACGGGGAAAAATGTTTTTCTAGAGCCTTATTCATGAGCCACTTAATCAGTTTGGAATTGTACATTCCCAATTCTTCAATGATTGTTTTGTAATTTCTACCAGGACCAAGCGATGGACCTGTTTAAATTGACTGATCGCGTTTATAATCTCTTTGTCAGTGAAACTTCTCCTTTGTCGGAAACAAGTGTTTCGTTATTTCTATTTTTCCTTCAGCAGGTAGTTTGTATGGAGTACTTACAGCGAGTCGACCAATTTTGATCCTATATCCTGTTCCCCAGACATATTTTTGATGGTTTCCAATTTAGCCTTTTTGACTTCTCGATTTCCTATTTGAGTACTTTTCCTTTTGCTCACATATTCGTATTTATTACCTCTTTGTCCCTCGCATTTTTTACTTCTTGTGTATCTCCTCCTTAAAGCAACATATTTATCCCTCACTTTACATTTTTCTTCCTTCACCAGTATTTATGGCTTCTGAGCTGTTGCTGTGCGGGTAGCCTACTCGTTTGGCAAGCATTGCTGATGCCGTCCTGAATTGAGGTATTTTGATCTACGGTCACTATCTTATTAATGCGGCCATAAAACGATTTAAGTTTTTAAGCTGTCTTTCCCCGTTGTCGTTTAGTTTAAAACTTTTGTACCTGTGATCTAAATTGTTTTACCAAACTTGCGCATTCAGCATTTTCCTATACTCGTTTTCCAAGCTATATGCATGCGCAAGTAAAATTAGATAATGAACTACTGCGATTTTATCTTTCTTTCCGCATGTGTGATAGCTAGAATTCTAGCTAACCTACTCTATTTAAAATAATTGTATGCCTAAAAATAAGAAAATATTTTTATACAACGAAAATTTAAATTAAAAAAATTAAACAAATAAAAAAAATAAAGAAAAATTTTTTATATAATTTATACATATAACAATTTGTCATCTCTCGAATTAAACCATTTAAGTTGTTCTCTTTTTTGAGTGTTATTGTTTATATCTGCTTGTGTAGTTTGAAATTTATTGGGAGTAAACATGAAAATTATGTAGCTTCTGTACCTACTTGTATACATTTGGGCTTATTATTTTTTTTTATTATTAAAATATCCTATGCCACTTTACCTAATTAAAATGCTGTGTATATACTTCCAACAAAACGCGACAAGTTAATATAAATACATTCCGTTTCTAATTACACTAAACCTACATTAACCTTTTTTTTTTTCGTTAGTGTCACGAACAACATTATTGTTTTGTTTAGGTTCATGCTTACCAGATGTTTACAGTTGTTTTGTTTGCAAGTACATAGAATTATTTATTTAGTTAGTATATTTCAATTATATATCCTCTAATTAATATGAATGCTTTTGAAAATAGAACTTGTTATTTATGATGACTCTTTAAATTTTTAATGTTACTTTATATATTTTTAAAGTAAATCCTTCTTATCGCTAGATACGACAGAAAAAAAGTATTTGAATGGCAATGAAGTTATCTTATCGTCACGTCACGTCACGGCACGTTATCTCAAGGAATAAAACAATTTAATACACTCCTGTAGAAAAATGGCTTAAAACAGTGTGAAACAATAAATGTGTGTATAAAAGCACATGGAACTAAAAATTTGAAAATATTTTTTAAAATAAACTTAAAACAATAATAAAAAAATACTATATTATTGTAAAAAATGCGTAAGCGCTTTAGTTATTACTTTTTAGTTTTATGGGCTTTATAGTTGTTTTAAACTATTTTTATTTTTTACTTTTAAGTACAATTTATTGATAAAAACAATTACCGAATAGTTTTTTTGCGTGGACAGGATTAGAACTCTCGACCGGCGAATCTATATGTCAACGTCAGCGACGACCCGTGTCTTAGCGCCCTCGGGCAACAAACACGGTGAAAGTGGTATGTACCTATGTATGTATGAGCAAATTAGGGGTAACACACACACACACATCTGCGACCTATAAGTTCTAGTGTGTTCCCCTTTTCTTGCTATCCTTGTGATGTATCCCATCTTTCTTAGAAAGTTAAGGATATGGTTGGAGTTCAAGTTGGGTAAATCTTTCTTTTCTATTCTGTATGAGCCCAGGTATTTGACCCTAAAAATTACGTAATGCAGTGTATTCTGAGAGAATGTGTATTGAGGTTTTATCGTCTACCTCATAGAATCTGCACTTTGCTTCATCTACCAATCCCAGTTTCTTCATATGTCCTCTTAATCGGCAGTGCCCGGTTAATATAACCCTTATAATACGAAGGTTTTTTTTACTAAGGTTAAGACAATCGAGAGATCTCTTCTGGTTATACTTTCCCAGAAGCGTCTTCGATTGTCTTAGTCCTTTTAGATCGTTCCAGTACTTTGATTTTTTATTTATTTCCTTAGTTTTTCTAAGATTGTACTACTGCTGATTCCACAGGATGGTTCTGGTCCCAGGTATGGGGTTTCAGCTCCTTCTTTTCCCAGCTTATCTGCTGTTTCGTTTCCTTCTATTCCTATGTGTCTTGGAACCCATAGGAAGGTAATAGTGTTATTTTGTCCTAGTTCATTTAATTTGCTTAGGCAATCCCAGACCATCTTTGAACTGATTGTGTGCGAGTTCAGAGCTTTAATGGCTGCATGACTACGATAGTTTCTTTCGATATTAAATTCGATACATCTTTCGTTGAACGGATTTCCACTTGAAAGATGCTTGGGTACCTATGCATTCAGGCTTTCTGAGTATTTGGTTCTAGGTCCAAAAACCCCTGCTTCTGTTCCTTTATCTAACTTGGAGCTATCCGTATACCATTTTATTGCGTTTTGGCCTAGCCTCAATATGGTGTCTTTGTCCCATTCAGATTTACTCCCAGTTTTGTGCTGAATTTTCTCACAAAGTTAAATTTCTTTGGCATGTCATCTTGGGGCATTTCCCAAGTTTGATCAAACTGAAGTGATCGAAGTCTTTCCTTGATTATTCCTCATTTGACCATTCTATATATATATATTGTTTTCTTCTTTACACTTTCTGCTGGAATGTGTAGTGGCAAGAGATTAGGGATTACTTCCATTGCAGCAATGGGGGCATGTTCCCATTGCTGCAGTGATGTATGCACAGGCTAGTCTCTGATTCTTCAAAAAGTGTGTCAGATTAGCTGTCGTGCCCCAAGCTACTGCCCCATAAGTGATGATTGGTTTCACTATTGCCGTGTAAATCCATTGCAATGTCTTTGGGTTACAACCCCAACTGAAAGATACAGTAATAAGCTATTAGTTCAACGGGTAGTTACATACCCACAAACAAAAAAAAAATTTAGAAATTTTGCTAACAGAATATATTATTGTTACGAACCGGTCTGGACCTGTCGCCCAGACGGAGGTGTTCGAATTTTTAGAATTCGAGTGGCTACCGGAACATTCGATTTTAGAAAGCTTGTCTTTCTAGATGTAATTTCAGAGACGTTCTAGAAAGAATTAATTCTATATATAAAGCCCGTTTTTGGCGGAGGAGAACAGTTGTTATGGTAATAGTTGGCGATAAGTAATAATTGTGATTGTTGGCGATAGATAGCGATAAATAATAGTGGTAATTTTAATAGTAGGCGATAAGCTGCGATTGTAAAATCAATGGTTATTGTAATAGCTGGCGATAAAGTGCGAATTGTTGTAAGAGATATTTTAAAGACGCCATTTAGTAATTGTGACTATATCAAAGATGTGTAAATTAGTTTAAGAAATTGTTATCTATTTGTGTTTACCAATAAATTGTTAAGTTTGTCTGCAGTTTATCACTTATCCCGAATCCACGAAGGAAAAATTATAACATTATCTATATAATAAATTAAGATGTTTCTACCTATATTTAGGATGAGAAAATTCACAGAGCCTACTCTTGAGCACCCTAACGAGGTTAACTTTCATTCTCAAAGGATGGTTAGAAAAAAAATTCATGAATCTATCAGACAATGGGTTTTCTATACCATTGAGTTTTTAGCCTAGAAGACGTTTAATGTATTCTCATGTTTAGAAACGGAAGGCTATAATTTGTCTTATGTTATACGGTTTTCATCAGTCATTAAAAATATTCAAATTTTCTTCGACCTTATCAGTGCCAGAATTTAATTATCTATTTTACGAAGAGGATTTTAAAAGAGATTTTTGCTAGAGAGACTTCAATCAGTTCATCTAAAAGAAAATAACATAAAAGGTGACAATTTGGAGCCCATTGGAGTGCCAAAGCATTATTTATAGAAAACTTGTTTGAATTATTTCAAAAAAGAATGTGTAATATAACTGTTTATTAATTCATAAAAAGAAATACAAACAATATATTATAATCAAACAATTAAATAGAAAACAAAAGTCTATTCACTTTGAACTTGCTAACATAGCGTATCGCACCCTTTACGTGGACTTCGGTTACGTCGTCCGCACCCCTACGCAACTGGCGTCCTCTATTGGCGTGAACTGAAACTGGATCGGTAGCGTGGGTGAAGCAGGCAGGGTTGCGTATCTACGGGCGCATTACCGTCTCAACTGCTACAACCTCCCCCTCTGACTACGATGGCGTCTCGACGAGTGGTCAGATTAACCATCACTTGCAGGTTGAGGTGAATCTTCGGATGGTTTCTGCAAGTCTCTCTGATTCTTCTGGGGTCTACCTCTCTTCCGGACGGCTCTGACTGCTTCAGGTGGATCTTCGTGGTTACCCTTAAAAGGAGTCAGATCGCTAGCATGATATATTCCTAGCGATACGGACGGTTTATGAAGGTCGACAATTTCATAGCTGGCAGGGCCGTGTTTCCTTATTATCTGATAAGGACCATCTCTCCTAGGGGCGAGCTTTGCGGAGTAAGCTTTAGAAGTGTTACTGAGGAAATGGCAGCGAAGAAGTACCTGGTCTCCGGGCTGGTAGGCTTGACTCGGTCTCCTGTTTGCATTTTCCTTGGCTTGGTTGCGGTCCTGTACCTTTTCAGTGATTTCCTTGGCCAATTTGAGACTGGTAGCGAGCTGCTTAAGCTTCGGTGTGATTTCAGCAATAAAATTTTCATTTTGAATTACTGCACTTAAGTCGCTTGTCACTTCTTCTGGTGTCCTTAATTCTCGACCGAAAGTCAAGTATGCTGCTGAGTGTTTGGTACTGTCACAGCGAGCGGTATTCATAGCAAACCGCACGGCTGCCAGATGCTGACACCATATTCGGTGATCCTGTCCCACTAATATTCCAAGCTGGGCTTTAAGGTCCCGGTTCTTTCTCTCCACAGGATTTGCTTCTGCGTGATACATGGGTATAAACGATTGCTTTATTCCTAAACAGTAAGTGAGCTGTTGGACAACTGCCGAAATGAACTGCACCCCATTATCACTTATCATGCGCATAAATATTTCGTCCAAGAGCAATTTTGCGCATATCTCGGCCGTTGCTTCCACGAGAGAAAATAATTCTACCCAGAGACTTGCAGTATCTTCTATAATGAAAATCCAACGTTTTTCTTCGACGGATAATGGCAAAGGACCAAATAAATCGATTGCTAGGACTTCGAACCTCTGGTTACTAACAGACGTTTGCATGAGTCCAGCTGGTTTACGCTGGTCGATCTTATATCTCTGGCATTCTAAACAAGCTGATACATATTTAGCAATATCTGGCCTCATCTTTTGCCAATAGTATCTTTTAGCGATACGGTGATATGTTTTATCGACGCCATAATGGCCTGCCGTGGGAGCGTCATGATACGCTTGAAGGATATGGGACCTGTCGGATTCTGGAACTACGAGTCTGCCCCCATCATCTTCTTGATCATCGTGGTATCGGTAAAGTACACCTCTATTCAGTAAGTATCCCCGATTGTACCATTCGTGTCCCACCTCCTCGTTATCAGTATTTTCCAAGTCATAAATGATCTCGTTTAGTTGCGGATCTGACAGTTGCTTCGTGCGGAGGTCTCGTTCATTCTGTTTCGGCATATCAATTTGAATACTGCAAACCTTGCAGTCGGATGTATGCTCAAAGCAAGGGGGTCTGGAAAGAAAATCTGCAACAACGTTAGTCTTTTAAGGTGCATATTGGACTTGTAAGTTAAATGGTTGTAGCTGGAGAGCCCATCTGGCTAAACGCCCTGTAGGTGTTTTGAGGGTCATCAACCACCTCAACGGCTGGTGGTCTGTTATGATGATAGTTTCGGCACCCTCTATGTAACCTCTAAACTCAGTTGTGGAATAATTTCTTTTAGCATCAGTGAGGAGACGGCTTGCGTATTCAATTGGGTGCTCATCTGCTCCCTCCTTCTGGATTAGAACTGCCCCTAAAGCGTAGCCACTCGCATCAGTCTTGATTACGAATGGTAAATTTTCGTCTGCCTGTTTCAGGATTGGTGCTGTTGTGAGACATTTCTTTAGTTCGTCTAACGAGACTTGTTCCTCTTTTCCCCATTTCCAGGTAACATTCTTTCTAGTAAGATTGGTAAGTGGTTTAGCCTTTTGGGTATAAAACGCCTATACCAGGAACATGTTTGGATAAAGGATAGCAATTGCTTGACGTTCTGTGGTGCTGGCCATTAGAGTATAGGGTCTATCTTTTCGGGGTCCAGCTGGAGTCCGTCTTTGGTTATCAGATGACCTAGGTATTTGATGGCACCACAACTAAAATTGCATTTAGGTCGGTTTACTCTTAGTTTGTAATATCGAAGGTGTTCGAATACTAATTCCAAGTCTCTTAAGTGTTGATCGAACGTTAATGACCTTATGATCAAATCGTCTAAATAGGTTAGGACTGAAACTTCCTTTAAGGTGGCCGTAAATCGATCCATTAGTCGCTGAAATGTGGATGGCGCGTTTCTTAGTCCAAAAGCCATTCTATTAAAACGATATACCCCAAATGGCGTTATGAAACCTGTTTTGTCTCTGTCTTCCTCATGGATTTCAATTTGCCAGTAACCTGATTGAAGGTCTAGACTTGACATATAAGGACAACTCTTAGCGGCATGGAGTAAATCATCTATTCGTGGAAGGGGGTATCGGTCTGGAATGGTAACCCTATTAAGCCGACGAAAGTCAACGCATACTCGTAAATCCCCGTTTTTCTTAGGAACAAGGACCACGGGCGCGACCCAAGGAGTTTCACTTTCTTCAATGATCCCCTGTGCCAACATGTCATCTAGTTTCTTTCTTAAGATGGCTTGGCGAGACGGGTTGAGCCTGTATGGTGCACTTGTCAAAGGAGGGTGATCGGCAGTGTCTATTCTGTGTTTTGCATAGGGAGTTGGCAACCCTTCTTCCAGAAACACGTCTTGAAATTTGTCCAATCAATTGTTTAGACATTGTCTTTTATCTATACTTAGGTCAGTAGCTTCGTAAGGTTGAAGAGCGATGTCGCAGCTAAACAAATCTATTTTTGGCTGCTTGACGAACTTGTGTTGTTTGCGTCTCTTCCATCTAGGATCCGTACTGACAGCAGTATAATACAGAGGCAAGGAATCTCTGAATATTTCGTCAATATCGTCAGGAGCATATTCTTAAGCATCTGATGTCTATCTTGGTATGTCTGGAATCTCGGTATCGGGAAGAGGTGATGTATAAAAATCCAAAAATGGCGAACTTTCTACTTCAACACAGGCTGCGCTCAGGTCTGCTGTCTTATTATTCCTGATATTCTCTTTATCTGGTTTTGTGTGGATTAAGTCCGGAGTACGCCCTGCTTCTAGTTTAAGAAAGTCATAATACTTGTTAGAGCTATCAGCAAAGGTCCAACATCTTTGTGCGAGATTAAGGATTATTCCTGCTTTTTCTAGAAAGTCTATACCCAATAGTGTTTTATTATCTTCGGCATCTGGAAGGACTACAAATTCTATTTGCAATTTTCGACCACCGAGCTCAACTACAGCGTTCGTAGTAAGGATATCTTTTGACTGACTTCGGCCATCTGCTAAGGTCACAGTCGCCTTTTGTGTCTTAAATGCGCAGGATTTTGATTCTTTTAGGAATTTATATAGTGACTGCCCAGCAACGGAGGTTTTTGCTGCAGTGTCTATATGTGCTTGGCCTGGTGTTCCATTTACCGTAAGTGGTATAGTAGGTACTTGTGTGCAGAAATTCGCCAGGGCACTGACAGCATAAAAGTGTACCGCTTGCGTAGTAACCTCTGTGGTTTTTGTCGAACATTGTGGACAGTTACTCCTAAAGTAGCCAGGTTTACCACAGCCGTAACAGGAGATCGTGGGCTGTACATTGGTTTCTTGTTTGGTTAGCGGTGTATTTGTGTTAGGTCTCGCTGCGAGTTTTGCTATGCGTTTTCTACATTCATCTGCGCTATGGCCTCGTATGTGACAGAAAGTACAACGAACGGGTTTTCGCTTATTTAATTGGGTAGATTTAGCTTCCTTGATTTCTGTCGGGGTCAGTACTTCAGCTTCTTTTCTCAGGTCTTCACATTGTCGACCCTTTTGAAGAAGGTCTGCGAACGTGTTGACTTTGTCCCTAGGTACGGAACTTCTAATGTTTATATCCAGTAAGCCATAAATTAAATCTAGTTGCTCTTCTTCGGTATGTCTATTTGAAGGTAGTTGGGCTAATAGTGCTCTCTTCTCTGTCACAAATTGGTCAATGGGCACGTTTGACTCTTGCCGTTGTGAGAAGATATCGAGGTAAACCTGATATGCTGGTTTACATGGTGAAAATGCTTTTCTGATGAGTTGAGTGGCCTCTAACCAGGTTCTTGCTTCGCTTTTAACTCCCTGCCACCATACAGATGCGGTATCTGTTAAAAGTAAGGGTAAGCCCTTCAATGCGTCAGCATCCGGAATCTTTTCAATCTCTTTATAGATATTTGCTCTATTGGCGTGAACTGAAACTGGATCGGTAGCGTGGGTGAAGCAGGCAGGGTTGCGTATCTACGGGCGCATTACCGTCTCAACTGCTACAAATGTTATTTACTTAAATATAGTTAAGTATAAATGTACCTTAAATAATGCTTATGTTTAATTGCGGATATCTTTTAATTCAAATTTCTCTATACATACTTTCTATGGAAGGTATTTTAGAAGGTATAATTTTCTGTTCATATGAAACCATCATATATATAATATTATCTGAAATAGAACGAAACGTATTGTTGCTCAAAATTTATCTGTCGCCTAATAGTTTTATATGTGTTATTATAATTTTCTAATTACAGGCAATAGAAAAATAATACCAAGTGAAATACGAATTTATCAAGTTTTGAGAAAAATATTGATTGTTAATTAGGTCAGGTGATATTTGTATAGAAAATTTTATTAATAACACACACATAGAATATGCATAAATTTAATAACTTTAATACTTTTTTCTTATTCATATTGTATTTTTATTTTAAGGAATTGATTAGTGATGTCCAATCTGGTTTTCGTATAAACTATAGCACAACCACTGCACTTCTGTCTATCACCGACGACATTTTCCAGGAGCTGGACAAAAAACATTTGATTTGCTTGATACTCCTCGATTTCAGCAAAGCATTCGACACCCTTGACCAAGACGTGTTATGTAAAAAACTTCCTGTTTTTGGCATTGCAACCGGTTTGTTTCGTAGCTTCTTATTTAACCGCAGTATTACAGTCTTGTTTAACGAAAACATATCGAACCATTTACAAATAAGTTATGGCAACCCTCTGCTCTTTAGCCTTTATATTTTAGACTTTTATCGCTGCTTTAGGAATACCCAGTTATATCTTGCATTCAATGATAATGAACTTAAAAGAGCTGAGAGTCTTATCAATTAAGATCTACAGTCTCTATTCAAAATTTCCACTGCGCATAACCTGAAGCTGAACGAAAGTAAATCCAATTTTATGCTGTTTGGGAGTAGATCACAACGTACTTCCCTTGAATTAGATATTGCCTTAGATAACCCAAACATTACACGGGTAACAGAGTGTAAAAATTTAGGATTATGGCTGGACTCAAATTTACTAAACATGTCAAATACTTATGTCAAACTTCTTTCTATACTCTCCGGCAAATCTTTCCCAACAGAGATTGACAACTAATGTAAAAAAAACTTACTAACTGTGATAGCTTCAGGCTGATGCAGTTAGATTGCAGAGAATCTTGAGCTCATCATGCCAAAAATTTTCCTCCGGGGTTCGCAAATATGACCACATCAGCTCGAAGATGAAAGATTCGGGTTGGTTGAGACTAGAAAGTATGCGTATTCGCCTTCTATATCTGCTCCCAATTACCAATAAGGTACTAGAAAACCAAGATAGCTTCTTAAAAAAATCACAACTTTTTCAGATTTTGAAAACTCCAGAACACGAAATGGGGAATTTTTGTCATGCCAAAACATAAAACCATCCTTCATAGCCGCAGTGTTTTGTATAACCTTGTGAAAGGATACAATAAACTTCCTCGGGAATTCAAATCTTATACAATAAAAAACTTTAAGAAGCGGTTAAAATTGAGATTTAGGAATCCTGATGGCTGATTGTGTTGTCCCGACATTCACCCTGATTTACTTCTTTTTTCCTAATCCCAATTTTATTGAAACTGTTTTTGGATGTTACAAGTATTTTTTAATTTCTTGTGTTATGGTATATTGGTATCATTAGCGTGACCTTTTGTTAACTTTGTTATTTTTTTTTTCATTTCTTTACCTAGTCTATTACTAGGTCGAGTTGAAAAACAGCTGAAGCTGAATCTCCGCCTGTTCAGCAAACTAAATTTAAGATGTAACTTTATTATTAGTGTACCTACTCTATGTTGAATAAAGACAATGTATTATTATTATAAATAAAGTTAAGTAGTTATAATATATATTGTACTCATTGAAATTAAATTTAAATCGGGGCCAAACGCTAAAAAATTGTCAATAAATTAGAAAAACCACCTACTATCCATCGCTAATCACCTAATTCATATGTTGATACATTCGGTCTCTAAATATAAATTGCTTGTTTAAGTTGACAATAGGAGAAAGGCGATAAAGAATTTAAAAAACGGGCGTGGAAATAACATACCGTAGATTATCTTTCATACCAATGCATCTGTTATAGAGAACGAATATTTTTAATAGCTGTATTGATTATTTATTGCATATTTAAATATGTTTAAACAAATATATTTTAAATCATTATACTAGAAACCTACAAAATCGAGTAGGTTAAATACAGAGTTGCCGATTTAGTGTTACATGTTAATTTTAGATAAAATTCTCAAAGACAAATTTGAATGAACTATTTTGTAAATTGTAACGATCTATCTGATCGTTTTGTATCATGAATAATTTCACTAGACTATTTTTACCATGCCTATACCGGTAAGGTAAGAATTACTTAGTTTAAGTGTTGAAGTTGAATAAATTTGCCATAGGAGGTGTTGCAGTAAAATTATCTACATTTTCTAGTCGATTAGTAATTCTCGTCCCTTTACGAGTTGGTACGTCAAACATTCTGGTGTTTTTGTGCTTAACCTCTTCGAAGGTACTGAACTAGATTGAATACGTTCCAGTCATTTATAATTATTAAAGGAAAAATTATTTTAAGAATTTTAGAACTGGGAAAAAAAT
Source organism: Altica lythri (assembly GCA_964028335.1). Lineage (NCBI taxonomy): Eukaryota > Metazoa > Arthropoda > Insecta > Coleoptera > Chrysomelidae > Altica > Altica lythri. The sequence continues at coordinate 41,540,242 of OZ034807.1, forward strand.
ATTATCCCTATTTAGTCAATTCAAGGGTTTATGAAGATTTCCATTAAAGAGATTAATTCTTAATTAAACTTTTTTTGATATAATACAAAGCTTTCAGTATTTATTTTATTTAAATAATTGTATTTAAGATAATTACAATTGTAATAAATCATTTAGAATGGGAGTTTGAGTATAATTTGTCGAGTTCGTACTTTGGCGCTTTTAATTACATTTTTGGGGGAGACTGGTAATACTCTTAAAAGGTAACCCACGACTTAGTTAAGATGGCTAGGAAAAAAACGCCTTATAGGAGGTTTAAACGTTAGAAATAAATTTGTTTTTTGTGAACTTTTATATCTAATCAAATGTTATATTTGTTAGTCCTTATAAACGTGTTTAAAAATAAATATTCGTTGGGTATTAGAGGCTTAACCTCCAAGATTCTTGGATCTCCCTCGTAAATTTAAAAACTAAATATTTATAGTTGTTTTTTGCATGATCTTACTGAAAAACGATAAAGACTGAGATCCCGGGGCTCCCAGACCTTCCTTATTTTCTTACTCTCAAAATTATGAGAAATGTTTGGGGTAATAGCTTAAGCACCTATGCATACCCGCTAACTTGATTGGCCGGCCCTTTTACGGGTAACAGGTAAGAAAGGTACATAAAAATAAACTTACTTTCCTTAAATTCTAACAGCTGGTTTCTGAAGATGTTTTACAAAATATTGTACGAAATCATAATCCAATATTGCCAGACACCTCTTGTGGGCGGTAACTCCCGCCAGACGCTTTGCAGAAAAAATTATTGCATCTTTCTTATTTTCTAACTTCCAATTTTTATATATGATATTCATGGGAGTATTTTAATACCTTTTTGTATGCAGCCAGACCAACCCCAAGGGCCAATCACCCCCCAGACGCATTAAAGTTATCCTGTAAGTGTAAGCGCGACAGCATTGTCTATGCGCTTGAGTGCGAGTGAGATGTAGTCTGTTGATTGCTTTCTCACTCTCAAGCTCATGGACTAGGGAATGATTTGTAACAATGTCTGTAATAACCACTTTCAAATAATTCATCTGGCAAAATAACATCTTTGTACTTGAGGTTATGTTCCTTCCTACATTTTAAAATTTGTTTACACTTTTTCAATGTTTCTTTAGTAAACATTTATCATAAAAATAAAAAATAACATAAAACTTCAATATAACAATATAATGCCTGCGCGATCACAAACTCGAAAGCAGATGCTACGCGCATGCGTAAAAACAAAATAGTCCATGAGTTTAAAAGTGAGAAAGCAATCTACAAAGTACATCTCACTCGCAGTCAAGCGCATAGATAATGCTGTCGCGCTTACACTTGCAGGATAACTTTAATGCGTCTGGGGGGTGATTGGCCCATGGGGTTGGTCTGGCTGCATACAAAAGGTATTAAAATACTCACATGAATATCATATATAAAAATTGGAAGTTAAAAAATAAGAAAGATGCAATAATTTTTTATGCAAATTTAAAGCGTCTGGCGGGAGTTACCGCCCACAAGAGGTGTCTGGCAATATTGGATTATGATTTCGTACAATATTTTGTAAAACATATCCAAAAACCAGCTGTTTGAATTTAAGGAAAGTAAGCTTTATTTTTATGTACCTTTCTTACCTGTTACCTGTAAAAGGGCCGGCTAATCAAGTTAGCGGTTATGCATAGGTGCTTAAGCATACATTACCCCACACATTTCTCATAATTTTGAGAGTTAGAAAATAAGGAAGGTCTGGGTGCCCCGAGATCTTGGACTAATACCACTTAACAAATTTGCAGGTTGCCAAACACAAAAAGATGGTCAGAAATTGTTTAAACAATTATTTTTAACACATAAAAATTGGTCTTTTCACACATACAATGTTTTTTGTCATTTTAATTAAAAAAGGTATTGTGTAATTTTTTCTAAATTTAATTGTTTTTGATATAAGCACATTAAGTAATGGAAAAATGCAAATTTCATCGATCAAATCTTAAAACAATTTAAATAATAATAAAAAATAATTTAAACATTAGTTTATTACTAATTAATCAAGCAGACACTTGATAATTTTTTAAGAATAACAATATTAACTAAATCTGACTTACCACAAACGCTTAAAATTTTCGCCTTTAAATGAAGAATGCGTTGTTATTTTTGGTTAAGAATTTGACGATTAATTTTTGAAAGCTTAGTTTGTATCCTTTTAAATGAGTCCTTATGTACTCTTTTAGCACCCCTGTAAGACGAATTATGTGGTGATTAAGTGGAAAGTGCAACAATTTTGCACTAAATAGACAATATCTCTGGTTTTTATAGTTAGATTTTAATTTTTTAAAGTTTATATAATTGTCTTTTTTTTTATAAGGACTCAGAATAGCTTATAAAAAAAGGCCTTTCTTCTTTATTTTTAGAGTTGCAGCCATTTAAACAATTAAATTGTTAATAACAAATTTCATGACCATTTATTGAACGGTTACCCTCAAAATTTATAATCAGCAGGTTAAAATATATAAAAAACACTTGGCAAATTTCATAACCCTATAATGTCAAAGAAAACGTACCTGGCGTCCACACTATAAATTTTACTGGCAATTTTCTTTCGCGTCAAAATGTGGGTAAGTATATTGCCTGATCTTACGGCCATCGCATATATCCAATCAGACATTTGAAAGAAAGTAAAAAATGAGCAAATTTCGTCAACAATTTAAAGTTCAGACGATCAATCTTTAACCAATTTAATATAGTGTTAATCCCCTTTGGCCTTTATAATAGTGCGAATTTTATCAGGCATTATTAACAGCACAATTTTGTGTAAATGAACCCCATACATCAGTTTTGCGAGTAAATCATTTTTTGTTCTCTATGGATTTCTTCAATTAACTTTTTATACGATGCCACAAGGCCTCAATTATATTCAAGTAAGGACTACTTGAAGACCAAACTAGGATTTGCAAATCACTCAGTTAATTCCGCAGTGTGACACAAAGCTCCATCTTGTTGAAAGATGACATTTCCGTCAGGATAGAGCTTCTCCAAACTGGGAATAAGACTGTTTTCAAGAATGCCTTGATATTAGCTGCGTTAATGGTTCAATTTATTAATTTCATGTTTTAAACACCTTTTCTGATATGTACCCCCAAATCATGACACCTTTTGGAAATTTTACGGTCCCTTTTTAACAATCCGCTTTAAATGCTTCTCCTTTATTGCGAATTATTTTATTTCTGCAATACCCTACCAAAGTATTAAAAAATGATTTGTCACTAAAACAATTTTGCTCCAGTCTTCTATCGTCGAAGACAACTTAGATTTTGCCCATTTTAATCAGTATTTCATTTGCAGTTGTGTTAGTAATGACTGTTTTTGCCTTAAAAATACCTTTAACTAAAACATATTGTGTAAGTGTGTATGTATGTATTTGTACCATATAAAAACAAAGTCAAGATTTATTAATCTTTTATCTACAATATTCACTTGAAATATTGTTATCGACCTCTGCATTAAAAAGATCTGTTATCTCTCTTAAAGTAGCTCAGTGATGACTTTTGCTTAATTTTACCAGTTTCCTTCTAATTCTGGATTATTTTCTATGTTGTCCGCTACTTTTTTCATCGAATATTGTATCCATCCGTCTCGCCGTGGCATTTAATAATGTCCCTGATTGTAGATTTTACCAAGTTTAATTTACTTGCGATTGCACCCATATTTTTTCGTTTATGATACTAATTCACCACAATTACTCTAATTTTTAAAGAAGTACTTGTACCGCGAACTATTTTGTTACATTAATTAATTCTTTCTAACATTCAATTGACAGTTGTAACATTTAAACAAGCATACTGGTTTAAACCGCCCTTTTCATAAACAAATTATTAAGAGAATCATCCAAACAGTTGTCTGTGAAAATGGAACCAATGTTATTTTTTCTTGCAAATACGTATCTTAAAAAATGGATATATTTTTCATAAAATAATTGATCTAAAAGTGGGTTTTTGGCAAAGGTAAAATTTAACAAATATTTTTTTATCAATTTTGTGTATAAAATACATTTTTATATTAGAACTAATATCGTCCGAAACTTGTTCTGTTAGGGCTCGTAATCGCTAGGTTCCGCTGTGGTTATTCCACCCTTATTTTCGTTTAATAGTGATACAATCAGTAAGAACTTTTATTTTGGTATTCTAAAAATAGCTTTTAAAATAGTCTAAAGAAATTTATGTACACCACATCCGGTAATTATATACACAGTTTTCTATTTATCGAAATCCGAATTCTACCATCAAAGAACATATTCGCAGTGAGTATTAGAAATGAAAATGGAAAGCGCCTTAACCTTGAAGAATTAATAAAATCTTTTATTGTTAATACCGGAATTGTTGGTAATTCAGAAGGTACACGTTTTGTTACTTAAACTATCTGCTTAACTTACTTAGTAGGTACCTAATTTACTTACCATTAAAGCGTGTGCTTAGAGAAAGTAAAATGGACACATACGGTTGGCAGCGGAATAAGTTTTGTATAAGTAAAATTCAATAAAAAAAATTGTGTCACATCAAAATAGATAACTATTCTTTAACTAATAATAGCTGTTTAAGCAATACTAATAAAGATAGGTATACTTGGAGTAAAGAATTCTAAATTGAAAATCTAGTGTTTTATAAAAGACTGTTACCTACTGGTTTTCAAGTTTAAATTTGCATTCTCTTTGAGAGCGGAACTTCATTAAAACAGCTGACAATTTTCCGTTAAAAGAGAGTATTTGCACCGAAGTAAAGAGCGGATCCCATTAATGATATGAGAAATAATACGATTTATTCTATTTTGTAAAACAACAATTTTAGACGTGTTGTTAATTAAAGGGATAGTAATGCGAACCTTACCCATATTTTTGAAATATGTATATATAAACTTAAATTCATATACAGGATATACTCGCGTTTTATAATAATTAGTGTCGACAAATAGTTATACCTAACTATAAATACAGTTTGTTTGTTTTTTTTTGAGACTGTCACTAAATATTGTTCAGTCAAAGAAAAATAGCGCTTAACAACAAAATTTAACTTTTTTTAATTAATTGTAATGTTTTTAAGCGTGCTAAACACAGAAATGGTGATGTGCAAGTTCTTTAGAAGTTTTTTAAAATTGTCCTTAAAGAGATGTAAAGTTTATATATGCTTAACATGTAGTTCTGCTCCGGTGAAATTTCACTAAGGGTGCATCCGCTTTGTCTGGATTTTGTATTCAGCTGCTGATAACTCCCTAATAAAAGTCTATCTGATAAAATTGATTTATTCCAATTTTATTCCTTCGTCATATCTGAAATTTCTTGGTAGAAGTGTTCGCCATGTTCATCGTTAAGAGCACCAAAGTTTTCAGTAAAGGAATTGAAATGAGAATGCAAGAATTCAATCTTTAAATACATGTTACAACGCAGTCTATCGTAACACTGCAGAAAATTTGCCGCAAGATTCTTATGGTTTCCTGCCATACTTGAACAAAATAATTTCAGACCAACTTCTTAATACCTTTAAGGATGTTATTCTTTAAACAGTTTTCCCATCTTTATATTAATTTGGCTGCAATGAGACGTGCATATTTTGGACACAAATACAATACCCCCAAGGGGTGGAATTTATTAAAATTAAATTAAATAAGCACAATTTACAAAAAGAACTTTTTATAATAGAAAGTTTTTTACTGATTTATAGGTCATATTTTGTGTCATCTCAACAATGCACAGCATCCCTGATTTTGCAAAAATATTAAGTCATACAACGCTGTGATTGATCATAGAGAAGATTGTTTCCTTGTTAACAAAATCAAGGGTAGTTGTATCTAAAAACTTTCTAAAACAGTTTATTTTATTACCAGTTAAAATAATAATTACTATTTTAAGAACAAAAAAAAAAGAAAAAAAAACTTCTCTGTCGCCTAATCGATCCTATTATGATAACATAACAGAACTGTCACAAGTGGACTGATCCGCCGCCTAACCAACTACGCTACGAACGATTTATTTAATAACTTTCAAAATAATATTATCTATACACAACTTAGATCATGTTTAACATCAATTCGGTATAAATTTCGAAATCTATGTATATGCCTAAACACACTTGAAACATGCATTGTCATCCAGTTCTTAGCTATCCTGAAAATTTCAGAGCTCTAGGTAGTCGGGAAATAGGTTTAAATTCGATTACAAATTCCACGGAATGACACAGAGACACAGAACACGGCGAAAATATAAAAAACTTTCTAAAAAGGGGATGGAAGTTTGTATGAAACTTTGTCAATTTTAAACCGATGGGGCTAAAACTTTGCATGCAGACGCAGACATACCCTAAGAACGGATTGTAATAATTTCCATAACTAAGGGTATAAAATAGGGGATTAAAGTTTGTATGAAACTTTGTCAATTTTAAACCGATCGGGCTAAGATTTTGCATGCATATAGCTACTATGACGTAGGCATCCGTTAAGAAAGGATTTTGATAAATTCCACCCCTAAGGTATAAAATGGGGGATGAAAATTTGTATGAAGCTTTTTTAATTTCAAACCGATCGGGCTGAGATTTTGTATGCATATAGCATGCAAGTTTTTATAGTTTTAAAATAATAATAGTCTAATACCACTCGAACTTTAATGTGCGGGGTGTGTGGAGCGGTGAGGCGGTAGCACGCTGCTGCTGGCCGACATGATACTGTCGATAGACGCGTAGAGTCTTGAAAATTTGAGAATAATTTTTTTATTACGTAGTGGTGTCCTAAGAAATGAATTTTTTAAATTTCACTCCTAAAGATTTAAAATGGGGGTTGAAAATTTGTATGAAATTCGGTGGTACAAAACTACTGAAGTTCAGGCGGATAAAGTCGCGGGCGGCCGCTAGTATATATATTAATCAAAGTATAATTTAAATAATTTGTAATGTCTACATATTCTGACTCAATTACATCAAGTAGGACTTATCTACCATTTTGATTTCACTTCTTTCCTTATGTGCAAAGTTTTGCCAACGGGCTTGTGTTAGTTAATCAGTAGTTTAATTGCATCAGACAATTTATCTTCTTGATACGAAGAAATCACTGTTAGCGTGTCAAGTGCAAGGAGAAAAATCTATTTATATTTCAATAAAATATTGCTTATTTAGTTAATTTTTGTTCTACTGTAGTTATATATTTTCTAGACCGAATCATCTATTACGAGTTTATAAATGGCAGTTTATATGCCATTTTACATACAATAAACAAATAGAGCAACATAGATTAGAAGTTAAGAATGTATCTAATGACCTCACTAAATTTGCGTTTACCATATATATCACGTTTAAAGAATTTGTGATTTCAGTTCGTTTGACATACCCACTTATTGATTTAATTTTTGTTAACAGTATCAAATTTTATTTATATTTAAAAGTTTATAATGGTGCCATTATATTTTAAGGCAATTTTACTCGTTGTGGCAGTGTACCCCTTGATTGGAATGGAGCATGTTGCCAATTTGTCCTTAAATACTGTTTCCTCATTTTTTCCACCATAACCTACAATAAATAAAATCGAAAATAACGTTGAGAACATCTATTGGGACAAAAAGGCAATTTATCAATTTGGGATTTAAAGCGCTGCAAGTCAGGACGAGTGGGGAAGACGTGGGAAGGTAAGGAGCTTCACAATCTGGAGACCCTGGGGATGAAGGAACGATGAAATTGATTCGTTTTCAATGTCTAGCACTAAACAGTATAAAATTGCATGAAGTTGGCACGTCGCGTTGCTCTGGCTGGTCTGGCAAGTGGAGTACTATATAGCGGAGTTCTTCTGAGCAAAATCATTTAAGTATCGGCAAAACAGGGAAAGATCAGACACTGCTCTTCGTTGGGATAATAAGGATTGGTTTTTGGTGATACTGGTGTCGTTTATTAGTGGAACTGCTCTTCTCTGTATTGCATTAAGAACTCTGAGCCTCGACGGAGCCACCGATCCCTAGACATGCGAGCAGTATTCAAGATTAGGTCTTATTTGGGCTTTGTGAAGAGTAGCTAAGTTAAATGGAGAGAAATATTTCTGTGCTCTAAAAAGAAAGCCTAACTTCTTTCCTGCTGCAGTTGCTATCAATGCAATATGTTCGTTCCAAAGTAATTACTGGGAGATCGTTATACCAACCAGCGTAATGGATTCGCTTGCTACTAGTGACTGATCGTTTATTGTAATGGATAAGTAGTATGTTTGCCTCTTGTTAGATAGGCAACATGTCTTTGTCTTGGAAGCGTTGAAATTAACAAGATTCTTTCTTCCCCACTCGTTAAAAAGTCTCAAATCTTGATTGAGAGAAGCTGTTGTGGATCTTCTGTCCTCTTCCAGATTACTAAGCATTTATAATTAAGAGGTAACATGTCTTTGGAAGCATTAAAATGAAAAAGACTCTTTTAGCCCTACTTGTCTACAATTCTCAAATCTTGATTGAGAGAAGCCGTTGTGGATCTTTTATCCTCTTCCAGAATATCTAGAGATATGTGTAGATTGCTACCATCTGCAAAACCGTGTATTGGGTTATATGTGGCTTCTAGTAGTTCATTAATGTAAAAAAAGGAATAGAGTAGGAGCTAGAGCGGATCCTTGGGGAAATCCAGCGTTGATCTGTAGAGGTTGGAGGCATGTCCATCTACGGAAACTTAAATGGGCCTGTTGGAAAGATAGGGTCAGGTATCTAAAAATGATAATTAATTTTTATATTGTTAATTAATGAAGGTAAATTTCATTGTATACACAAAAACATAATAATAAAAGCAAAAAATAAACTTTGATGTTTAAATGACCAAAGCAAACAAGAGAAGCTGAAGTTAAAGTTTTTTTGTATCCATAACACATTATGTTAATCTGTAATCGACAAAATTGTACCATAAAGGCAGAACATGAGCTTTATGTAGCTAAATGAGCAAAACGAACAAAAAAAATTCAAGCTCAAAAGATCTGCTGATGTTTGTCACATTATATTATGTTGAACGTAAAAAAAAATAAACTTGGGTTGTTAAAGTGAGCGTATTAAATAAATAATGTTGAGGCTAAAGTATTTAATTGTATCCTTATGACACCATATATTGTCATAAAGGCAGAAAATGAGCAACCAAAGCAAGGGAACCAAGCAAGGATTTCTAAAACAGTTTTGTTCGTGTCTGTTACCCACTCTATTGTGTTAAAAAGACAGGCGTTTTACTTGTGTCTACAAGACATTATATTGTGCTACTAGCTGACTTGATAAACTTCGTACCGCCTAACAATCAATGATTTTTTTTTCAATTTTGTTTTTTAATTTTAACGATCTTTTTTGCTGTTTCTTATTATTTTTTGTTTTTTTTTCTGTTTAAAGTCGATTTTATCATATTTGTTTTCAGGTTTTCACTTTTTCGTTTGATTTTGTAATTTTTTAAATTTTGTCCCATTCTTCTTGTTTGGTTGTTTTGATTATTTTGCTGTTTACTTTCATTTCGCATTTACTATTCATTTGTTAATATTTTTTTCAACCTTCCTTTTTTTATTTCTCGTATTTCGATTTTTTGTTAATATTTGTCTTGTTTTTTATATTTTTGTGTATATTAATTTTTTTTATTTTTTTTTCTATTTCTTTTCTGATTTCGAGTTTATTTACCAATATTTACTAGTTTTGAATATTTATTATTTTTAATTTTTTTTTTCCTTGTTTTTTCGATATTTCCACATTTTATTATTTTTTTGGTTTTTGCAAACGGTTTCTATTAACGATTTTTATATTCCATTTATATAATTTTTATCCAAATTTTCTAAATTTTTAGTGCCATTTTTTGTTATTATATTTTAATAGGTACTTATTATTTTATTCCGGACAAAAACATATTTTAATGATTTTTCTAACTGTATAATTGAATTTAGGAATAAAAATTCGACGCCATCTACTGGGCGTCTCCGCAACCTAAATGTCCATCGATGATAAAGATCTATATCGATAAATTAATTTACACTGCCATCTATTAAAGATTCATAACAGTAATTGTGTCGAAAGTAAGCTTTAACTATCTTATTAAGCTAAGTCTTTTCTTCTACAGGCAGAAACTGTGTTGTAACGGCAGTAGTGACGAATTTTATGAGCTAATAATAATATGCCTTAAAACAGTGGATCCAACATTGCAAATAGTAATACGTTAATTCTGTGTATTTTACCAAATTAATTTCCAACTTCTTCTGAATTATTGACACAATTTTACAATTTTTTTGTAGAAATACAGCTTAATAAATCATTTAATATATTTTTGGAGTTCTAGATTGGTTAGGATATTGCTTCGATTAAATTAATCCAATTTCCGAAGTAAGAGTGAAATTTTGTAGAAGAGAGCTTGTTCACCGGATGTGTAAATTGACTTGCCGGCATATAAAGTTCAATGACGCTAAACTAAAAGTTTGTATGACCAAAAAAACTGTGTTATAACCTTTCACTTTTTGTTCTCACGGCTGAATGTTCGTTTACACATTGGCAGGCATCTAAGTGATAGTTTAAATAATATAAATCTATTGATTTATTAATGATGAGATCTTCATTATCCTCTAATGGGTAGAAAATTGGTAAAAAAGAGCCTTTAGATTATAGTTCTTTGTATTTATTTTTAATTTTATGAACCATATGGTTAAATATCATTAATTTCTACTAAAATACAACTTTAAAACAATATTTTTAATAGTACAAGGAAAAAGTGATATTGCCTTTTTATGCTTCTCTGATTAATATCTTCTAAATTTTTTAATAAATTAATAAAATACTTAAGACAGCTTTCTAAAATATTCATAGGTAAATATTTAAGGTAAAGAGTACCTACTTTGTAAACCAAATCTAATATTTGTTGAAAACTTGTATTTTCTTTTAAAAGCTTTTTTCATTCAATTAAATATTTACCTTGGGGTAATATTTGGTTCTAATTAATACCAAATAATTTTTTACAAATAAATTTATTAATATATATATATATATATATATATATATATATATATATATATATAGACAGTAGTATTTGCTGGTTCACTATTTAGGATAGGAATAAGTGGGTTAGCAGCAATGAAACGATAGAATTAAGGAAACTCTTTTATCATGCCAAGCTTTCGGCCACGATTGCAGCCATCTTCAGGGATCTACAAAAATGTAATTAAGTACAACTTATAAAGAAAATATGAATTAATTGTTTACCGATAGTTGAGATTGTATCTTTTTATGTTATAAAAGGAATAACTATGGTGGTGAGTCTTGCTCAAAAGCCAAACTTTTATGGTAAGAAAATTGTTATAATAATATTATCTAGGTACACAGACCAACAATTCACAATGGAATTAAGTAATATCCAAAATTTGGCGTTAATTTACCCCTTTTGTTTACCTATATATATATATATATATATATATATATATATATATATATATATATATATATATATATATATATATATATATATATATATATATATATAAACAAAAGGGGTAAATTAACGGGCATGTACGCAAAAGGATCATAGGATTACGAGTAAGAATGGTAACCGCAGACATGCATGTTTCTGGCTCATTAGCCGTCATCAGTGCGGCATAACCAAGAAGAGTATTGCACTTGGCTATTAATATAAACAAAAGGGGAAAATTATTGGGCATGTACGCAAAAAGGATCATAGGATTACGAGTAAGAATGGTAACCGCAGACATGCATGTTTCTGGCTCATTAGCCGTCATCAGTGCGGCATAACCAAGTAGGGCATTGCACTTGGCTAGCAAAAGTGTTGGGTACTTGGGAGCAAAGGATGTTGGGGAAACATGTGTAAAGAAACATAAAAACACAAAAACTGTGTGAGCTTTCGTTGTTTTTGTGTTTTTATGTTTCTTTACACATGTTTCCCCAACATCCTTTGCTCCCAAGTACCCAACACTTTTGCTAGCCAAGTGCAATGCCCTACTTGGTTATGCCGCACTGATGACGGCTAATGAGCCAGAAACATGCATGTCTGCGGTTACCATTCTTACTCGTAATCCTATGATCCTTTTTGCGTACATGCCCAATAATTTTCCCCTTTTGTATATATATATATATATATATATATATATATATATATATATATATATATATATATATATATATAATTATATATAAGGGATGAGTCACGACAGACGCCTCGGAATATTATGGCGAACCAGCATATATTATATTGTTCGTTTCATAATGCAAAAGGGTCATTTAGGTCGACGAGGCCTACAGTTGAAAAATATTTCCAATTATACAGGGTGCTCCAAAAAAAAAAATATTGTATTAAATATTTTTTCTTATGGAATATTTTGTGTTTGATGACATTTTTAAATTGTCTTTAATAATAAAATGATACTTTAATAAAGGTTTCATATACCTAAATAAATACTGATTGTCTTGATTTATTTCGATTTTTTTATAAATATTAGGTCTTAGCAACCATTAATCATGTAGAAATCTAAGAATCACGGGCACATTACGCAAAAATTTATTATTATACTTAGGGTACTTAAAGATTTGAATTTGCTATTTTTACATTCAACAACAATAAGGTAGTTATTTTAAGAACATCCTGTTTTTTATTAGTCTATCGTATGGCTAATTTATTTGTATTTCAAATTATCTGGGGTTTTGTATGCATAACTCTTTAAATTTCAAAGTTGCTTACCTATGTTTGGTATTTTTTACCATCTAAAGGTAAATAAAAATCTTATAAACGATTAGTAAACTGCAGTTATTTAACATAAGTCATCTTGCTAATAATTGTATGTTTTTTCTTATGTTATATATACAAACTATTCTAAATATTTCTGTATGAAAAAATGAAATAACAAACATTTTCAAAGTTATCATGGTTTATTCGCAACAAGCAAAAATAGATATGGTTTTAACCATTGGTGAATGTTATGAAAATGTATTATTGGCTTTTAGAGTTTATGCATTAAAGTAGGTACCCCGTGCGCGCTCATCCAAATAAAAGAGCATTTGAGAGGTTGTTGTAAACATTTCATACTACCAGCAGTGTGGTTTATCCAAAATATCAGAAACACAAGCCTGTTATTAAAAACAAAGATAATGAGTTTTTGAGAGTGTACATCATACTACAAGTTCAAGTACTAGAGAAATTGCAAGAGAAACAGGCATTAGTTAGTCTAGTGTGTCTAGAATCTTAAGGAACCATAAAAACCACCCTTATCATATTTGAGTGCATCAAAATTTGTACGGCACAGTTTTTCAAAAACGGATGAGTTTGGGTTATGGACTCTTGAAAAAGTTAGTGCAAACGAAAGCTTTTTTGAAAATTTACTTTTTACTGATGTATCAACATTCCACAATAATGGTTTGATAAATCGCCACAATTGTCATTATTATAATACCGAAAATAGACATTTATTTAATACCACTGATTGACAAAATCGGTGGAATATTAATGTGTTTGGTGAAAACATTGGTGATCAGGTTATCGGCCCTTATTTTATAGACCGAAGTTGACTTAAAAAACGACTTTTGGGAACTTTTAGAAGACATTTCCATAATTGTTACCCAAAAATGTAGTTACTAATATATGGTGCTCCTGCACACTTTGCTAGAAATTGCAGAAATTATTTAAAACAAAAGTTTCCTAATAAGTGAATCAAACGATGTGGGCAAATTGTTTGAACTAGATCTCCAGATTTAACATTTATAGATTTTTTTTCTTTGAGGCTATTTCAAAACTTTAGTTTATAATACTCCTAACACCATGGCAGAAAATATAAAATTAATAATAAGAAATGTTTTTCAGACGGTTATTCGAGATTGTTGCGTAAAGTAAGACATTCATTTGAGTAGAAGCTAACGCACTGAATTCAAGAGGAAGGCCGTCATGTTTAACATTTATTATAATTTTTTGGTATAGTTGTTTATTACTAGATTATTAAACATTACTTGTTACTGGTTTATGTTATTGGTGGTATTTTATTTATGACCACAGTACCTAAAACAAATTGGTGTTATGGGCTGGAATCGATTACAGTATCTGCTAGTTCGTATTCCAAGATTGTGTCTACCAAAATTCTGGTACCACTGTATTCAATTCATAAATAAAAGATGGTACAGCAAGAATAAGTCAATAACTTTATAAGTAAAATGATTAGGTATAAGAAACCCGAACATAATTTAAAAACCAAATAAATTTGCCATACAAAAGACTATCAAAATTGCAGTTTGAATGTGGAAATAGCACATTTAAATATTTAAATTTTAAAGTATCCTGTACAAAAATTTATAACAATAAATTTTTGCGTAACATTTTTAGAAAAATTGAAATAAATCAATAGGTCTAGGTATAGGGAATCTTTATAAAAGTATAATTTAATTTTTAAGGACAATTCAAAAAAGTTATCAAATACAGGGTATCCTATAAGAAAAGATATAACTTAAATATATCACACTTTTTTGGAGCATCCAGTATATTTAAAAATATTTTGCAAGTGTTGGCCTTGTCGACCTACATGACCCTATTACATTAGAAAACGAACAATATATACCGTTTCACCATAATATTCCGAGGCGTTTGTCGTGACTCACCCTGTATAACTTTCTTTTATAAATTAATGAAAAGTTTAGTTTGGCTAGTAAAGCAACTGCAAGTAAATCTGTCAGATAAAAGAAAGTACCTTTTAGATAATAATTATCATTATTTGACTTATGATTTTCTGATTTATTAGTGAGTAATGGATTGGATAAACATATGTTTCAATACCTAAATGACCACCCATGCAGTAAAAACTTTCAAATTAAAAAAATATGAGAATTAAAGTTAGGTATGTTCTGGTATTAGAATGTATTATTTTAATGTATTTCTAAAACGATGATTTTGTTCCAGGTTAATAACGGTGTGTCTCACTTTAAGGGACGGATTTTTTTTCGGTAGAGTGCGCCACTTTTCAAGAAGTACTCGTTCAAATCCTTATAAACTAATTGTTCTTAATACAAATTATTAATATATATTATTTTGTAATTACTCACTCTTGGTGCTTTGAATAAAGATACTTTTCATACATTCTCACTTACGACACTTACCTCTTGGCCAATAAGACAACCATGGTCAGCACAACACCTTTCCAGTTTTTTTTTTTATTTACAACTAATTTTAAATAAATAAATTTATATTATATATTTAATTTAATTATATTTAACATTTGTGACATTTACATTTCATAATAATAATAATAACATCGGTACGTCATGAATACTTGCGCAACCAGTAGCAAAAAATAGAACTATGATCTGGGTGGATTATTGTGTACCTACATGAAATATTATGGCAAAGCCTTTACCGGACTCATGGTATCTATAACTCCTGTAAAAAATAAACTACACACGCATCATGTTTGTCATTTCTGTCGGTCATTCTGTAATACAACAATCGAGATTTCTGTAGCAACGAGGAGTCACCACAGCAATATAAAATCACTCAATGTAAGTTAAATAAGCTAGTTAGAGATCTCCAATTACCAAAAAGTTGTGGTTTCGAATGCAACAATGGAATTGTTCTGCCCAGTAGGTAAAAGTAACTGCGTTCCTTGACCGTTCTACTCCATTCCATGAGTGAAAATAATTTGGTATTTTGTATTAAAATAGACGGTCTTACAGCAGCTTTAAAAATTAACTACAAAAGTGATGAATAGAGACTTGTCATAGATTCATTGAAGTTAAGTCTAAAAGTCGTTCTTCTGTATAATGAAAATATGCTTTCGATTAGTTATACAGTTTATATGAAACAAACGTATGATAATATGAAGAAGCTGTTATGAATAGTAAACTATGGCAAGTTTATGTGGAAAATTTTCGGATATTAAAAATTCATTCTCATATTGCTTGGCATGTCGCTTTTTATGTTTATGGCAAAGCCGTGCAATGACACTTTACTTCAGAAAGAAGGATTGACCTGGGTTTCAATTTGAAACACACAATGGTTTATATGAGCCACTTGTTGATTTAAACAAAATTATTCTTCCTGGTCTTCATGTAAAACTAGACATAATAAAAAGCTCCGTAAAAGCAATCCATAAGCATTTTTTTATAATTCACGTTCACAAAGTTTCTATTTCGACACTAAAAACAGTATCGAAATAGATTCATTGTAACACTGTTTTTGGTAACTTTTTGTTTTACACAATTGGTTGCACTGCACTGATTTTCAACGAAAGAGTTCAGGTAGTAAATCAAAAAGTATGTTGTAGTAAATTATTAACTACATTATCAGCGTTATTGCTAAATTCAGAATATTTTATACAAATTTGACAAACATTCTAATTTAAAATCATTAAAACTGACAAGTGTCAAAACTGTCAAGATTGCCAACATAAATAAATATTTCGAAAAACTCTCATTTTATTTTTTTTTATACTTTTAAAAGTTCATTATAAAAAATAGTATGTAACACTCGAATTACAATAACGGTTTGTAGTACTCGTTCTTTGCGAAACTCACCGCTTCGCGGTTCGTTTCACAAACTGAACTCGTACTACGAAACCTCTGTCATTGTAACACTTGTATTACAATATACTATTGTATTTGTATACAAAATTTTCATGTCTTTGTGTAGCCAAACAAAAGACGGAGGTTTTTTTGATTCATACATGCAAAAAATGTTTAAGAATAAACATTTTAATAATATTTTTGAAGGTAATAAAAAGTTAGTTAGGGATATTTTTATTTAAGTATCAAAAACATTTCTTGGTAAGAATAAGGCAAAAAAGTAAAAGGATCTTGTGGAAAATCTTCTGCAAAACTGGCTAGTATCATGTTTCTAAAGATACATTGGTTCTATTCACACTTAAATTTCCTCCTCGAAAACTGTGGTACACGAAATCATAAACATAAACAAAATATAAAAGGCAGGCAAACCGATTGCGCAAACACTGACCTCGCAAATGGAGACATTCATAGACTTTAGATGTATTACCTTCAATAAGCAATTCTTAAAAATTGTAAGTACCAAAAACTGGAGATAAACTTACATTTTTATTATCATAAAAAACCTATAAAAACAATATTATTAAGTATTTTTACAAATGTTACAGAAAAAAAATAAAATTACAATTTAGTAAGTTTGAAAGGGTGCTTAAAAAGGATTAGCTTCATTTTTTTAAAAAAGAGGGAGCGATCAGTTGTTTATGTCTACACCAGGGCGGTTTCCTGCTCGTTCTCCGGAGTGGAGGAATAGTTTTAGTCGGTAGGCCCTTTCCGGTGTCTTTTGAAGATTTTCAACCCTCATAAATCCAAAAAAAAAAGATTGCCTGTCGTGTAATCTGCAACTTCAGTCTCCATTAAACAGCATAATGGTTTGCCGGTATCCATTTACCACTGTACGGCCGCCGGCCGTAATGAATTCTGTAATGACTCGTAGCTGATTCCTGTTAGTTTTGCGCAGTGTTTTAGCTCTTCTGGAATACGTCCCCTGAAGCTTGGGTTGAGTTGACTGCTCGGATTTTGCCATTCCTCACATTAGTGTACTTCCACCCGGAATATTTTTTTAGGTAGAAATATAAGGTCCGATTCTATCTCTTAGATGTCTTTTATTTTTTTTGTGTTGTAATACAAAAAAATGTTTCTGAGATTTTCTTTCAGCCTGTAGCCTATTCTTACCTCCGCATTCAAGATTATGTGAACGGAAGTAAAGTGTAAGAGGACTTTCATTGTTGTTGTTGGAATGCCTTTCAGAGCTCCACTTATAGCAAAGCAAGCAACCTTACTTAGCTTATTAATAACATATTTTTTTGTTGTATCTTTAACGACCAAACCACAGACGCATATGTGATTGTTTGTTTAACCAACACGTTATAGATCCAGAATAACATATTTGATTTTACCATAGTAGATTTTACCATCTATTTAATTTGGTGGTTCCTGGTAAGTTTTCGGTTTAATATCACTTTAAGGTACTTAACTTCTACCACTATTTTCATATGAAGGCCTAGTATACCTGTGCTTTTTAAGTTTAATTTCTAATAAAACCAAAAATAAAACATAAATGCTAAAATTGTATTATCGTTACTGTAAGCGTTACGGTAATTGTAAGTCAGTTTACGATTATATTTATGTCAATTCGTACAAGATAAAGAAAAAGAAACGGTATGAGCAACATTTGCAAAACCAACTTTGGAGTAAAAATTAATACCCAAAATAGTACAAATTCCTTACAACCAGTTTTTAAGAATCCTCCATTTTAATAATGATTATAATTTTTTAAATAACTTTCACTAAAATCTACCGGATTTCTAACTGTTTATAAAAACAATGATAAATAAACACAGACAATATCATTATAATTCTAAATAAAGCACTCATTTATATGATAAACTTTTCTTTCAAATTAAATCGTTGAAACAAAAAAAGGTTTGTTTTATTTTACATCTCAAAAATTAAACAATTTCATTTATTGTTAAATATAACGAAATTCTTTGTTGTATCTAATATTATTTTATACATTTTTCATTATTAATGTACCTACCTACTTTCCCTACTTTTGAATATCAAATAGAATTCATACGGACAATAGATGTACAATTTGATACCGACCGCTGGCTTGAGATCATTAATAAATTCTTTTTAATAGTAAAATACAAAAGTAATAATCAAAATATTTTATTAATATTGGTCTTATAAATAATTGACCTACTAGCCAAACATCATTCTTATTAAAAACGCTAGATAGGCAAAATGAAAGAATGAAAGAAACATAAGGAATACAGTGATTAACACCAAACCACTTCATCCCAATCAACATGCATACACAAAAAGAAATCCACCGTTACGGTCCTATATCATGTGGTTGGTCAGGTCGAGCGATCATCGGACAGGAAATAGTCTACTCTGGTCGTATTTATGGATACCGAGGTAGCTTTCGATAAAATCACTTTGCCTATAATAATACACTCGCTCACTACCCGAAATGTACATACAACAGTAAACGGGTGGTTTTTCCGCATGCTCTCCATGTGTGTAATAGAAATAACTGTAAATGACGTCAAGATACGAGGCAAGGTTAGGAGGGTTTTATCACCTCTACTGTGAAACATTAATCTAGACAGCCTCATACGGTACACAGATGACATTGTAATTTTGCACAGGAAAGTTTAAAAGCACTCTATGCGACAGACTGCAAGTGGCTGTTACAACTTTAGAGATATGGTGTAAAGAGCAATTGCTGTCTAGTAACCTCAAAAAGACGGAAATGATTTTATTAACGAAAAAAAAGAAACCCGGGGGCTTAAAGGCACCTAGTCTTCTCAACGTTAAATTAAGCTTTGCAACAGAAGTAACCAAACACTAAGTTAGACCAGCCAGAATAACGTTGTTAATCTGAGCTGAATCAAATGACATGGAAACTCTAAAGGCAACCACAACAATTTAGCAAGAAAGGCTGCGGGCTACATATATGTAAGCACTCACCCATATACCAATTACAATGTCCGCTGTAAGAGTTAAATGAGAGGATCACCACGCTTTTTACCAACATATCTACTCCGATCAGAGAGAAAATGTAAACGCTTTCCAATGTCTAAGCAGGCGGTTAAAAAATTATCGTCAGTTTACCTAGATAGTAACCCTAGCCCATTAGGTGTGCAGGCACGAGGAAGTAAGTCGGAGAGTACAAGAACTAGTTGCGAAACCCGTCAAGTAGCGGTATGGATTTGTCGGCCCAAGAAATCATGCTGCTGCAGACAATTAAAGGACAGTTTTCGGGAAAAAATAATTCAGTGCCACTGAAGATTGTGAAGCAAGATTTACAATTTAGCAACCTACGATGATGTAGTATTTCTGTCTTTCTTTCCCGCATTGTGTTAGATGACACAGGTTTATAAGAACAAAAAAAATGTAAATACTTCATCCTATTTCTTCGTCAGCCACACTCTAACATAGTTTTGTGGAAGATTTGTCTTACTTCCAGTTACCTACATCGATTTTAATAGAACACTAATCGCAATTTACTTTAAAAAAAATTTTCAGAAATAATAAATAACAAGATATTGACGATTGAAAATCAGTGACAGTGGTATCAAAATGGAATCTTTAATTTTTAATTTCACAGTTTTTTATTCACTTAGTTATTTTTGGTAGTTGTACAGGTAAATATGTAAAAACAGAGAAAGTATTCACAACAATAACAAATTTATTGTTGTATATTTATATAAAAAATATTAAGTACTTTGATAATTACCAAATAAACTTTTATTTATTTATTTATTTATTTTATTTAACAGTACATTTGCAGATGTTTAACTAGAAAATTTTGCGATTATTATTGTGTAATAACTGTACAAAAGTGCATTTCTCTGTGGTGGAACATATCCTGTATACACGCTCTTCGTTCGTTAAAATTTCACTTTCATGCGGCATCGGCATCGACAACGAGATATAGACCAGTCAAGTATAAATAAACTTTCCGATGAAATGTTCATTGAAATGGCTGTGGATTAAAAATTTTGTTACTTATTACTTATTTTCAATGTTATCCTTATACTGCATACTTCCAGGATTATTTAAACTATTTAAATAGATAAATAACAAAAAAAAACTAGAACAGCTCAGGTAAATATTGTCTGTGTTTTTTAAACAAATGTTCTATAGTATTCATTTAAAGTAGGTAATGCTTTAAATTTAAAGGCAGGTAGTCCATAATCCTACAGATGTCATTTAGTTTATTTTCTATATTTATAATTATCTATCTACCACTGGAAAATAACAGGATCTTAGATGATTACTTTACGCAGCAAGCCAGCAATTTCCAGAGAAGCTATAAAACCACCGTAAATAGTCATTATTATTATTAAGATAAAATAAAATAATATATTTAACCAATTAGAAACAAAGAGCTGGTAGTTCATAATTCTACATTTATCTTATTTTATATATTTATAATTACCTATCTACCACTAAGACATAACAGGTTCTCAGATAATTCCTTTAAGCAGCAAGCCAGCAATTTTCAGAGAAGCTTTAAAACCACCGTTTTTATTATTAAGATAAAATAAAATAATATATGTAACCAATTAGAAACAAAGAGCTAGTAGTCCATAATCCTACATTTACTTTATTTAATATATTTAGGTATAATTACCTATTTACCATTAGGACATAACAGGTTCTTAGATGATTACTTTAAGCAGCAAGCCAGCAATTTCCAAAGAAGCTTTAAAACCACCGTGAATAGTCGTTATTATTCTTAAGATAAAATAAAATAATATATGAAACCAATTAGAAACAAAGAGTTTTAAGATTTTTTTACCTTTCAATCTCCGAAACAGACTTTTTTCCAGAACTTACCGACAGAGCATAGAAACAATAATTTGGTGCACTACGCTGACAAGAAGACTAAGTCATATGTGGAAATATTATTCAACTAATAAAAATTGTAAATACTCAATTAAAAAATGAATCAAAATGATGCTAATAAATAAAAAGCAAAAATTTTTAAACAAACATAACTAAGACACTTGTTCAAGAAAATGAACACAATTCTGATATTTTATGCTACCTTAGTACTCTCGCCGAGACCGTTCAGCAAGTGTTTTGGTGAGACATTTTGCGAGGCGAGGTAGCAAGACATGCCAACACATGCCAACACAAAGCGAGTGCGCAACCAACACGCTCGCTCTCCCTTGGTCTCGCAGACACTCACCAAGAGTGAAAAGGTAAGCATAAGATGTAATCGCTTTGAAAAAAACTTTTTTATTCTTGGAAATCCCGGAATTTTTTTATATCAGATTTATCTTTAAAAAAATAGAAGCTATGCGATTATGACATCTAACAATCCAAAATGTTAAAAAGAATAAAAAAAATTGATAACAAAATTATAATTTTCAACAGTAATAAGTAACTCTGGTACTACAGAAAGCAATTTCATTTTAAAGAAAATCTAAAAAATTATAAAAATAATGGACACATATCTTAAGCGTTTTTAATTTAAAAACAAAATAAGGGTTTTGCTCTAAAATTCGAAATCAAATATAAATTCATTTGTTGTAAGCGTTCACCGAGGATTTAAAAAATTGAGTATTACCAGAAACATGAATAAAGAAATTAACTATTTCAAAAATAGATCCCGAGTAGATTTTTTTATTCGTTTAAACACTGTTTTAACCTGATTCATCTAAAAGCAAATGTATGTAAACTCCAACAGGAAGAAATGGGTTTAAACAGATGAGAAATCATGGAAACTAGTCCCTGTTTTGTCTTGGTAAAGTCTACATACCTTGGTTTTCAGACTAATCACGTTAAAACAGGGCTTAAGCCAAAAAAAAAAACAAAATTTACTGAGGATCGTTTTTATTCGAGATAAATTCTTCCCAACTTATTTCTGTATTTAATACAATACTGGATTTTCATATTAGGGAGTGCTTAGGCATTTTACTACTTTAAATACTTAAAAGTGCTTCTAAGTGAAAATACTTTTTTTCATATATTTTTTGTTGTATTTTTTATATGTTCTGTAGTTAAAAGTTTATAACCCTTTTCCTGGACTATAATTGCATTTAACATTGAAAGACCCTGACAATATAAGCCACTATTGGCAACATAGCCTAGACCGTGACAGTGCTCATATAGGTACATAGATTAAATGCACACCCACATACATACAAACATACAGTCATCATATACATACCTAGTTAACGCATCCGTGGGCTTACGACTGCATATCGCACACATGGGGACGACGTCCGAAACTAGGTTAGACGCTTATTCTGAGAAAGCGGTCCATGACAGCGCCCCGCGGGTCCTCTGGACCCAAAACGCCGCCGCGAAGGGGAAGGGGCTCACTGATATATATCCATACACTGACTTCAGTTCATCATACGACAATCAGTTAGTTCATCTTCACCACCATGGCATTTTTTAAGCTAACCGGTATTTTTTTGTGTATCGTCGCGGTCAGTGCTTTGCCTACACAAGGTGATGAACCACGCGGTAACAGCATACAAACCGAAAATGACCTTTTGGAATCTATATACAGCGACTGTCTACGAAAAGACTCAATGTCATGTCTTAAATATAAAGTTTTTAATTTTGTGGATAAGATGCTCAGCCACAGGGAAACTGTTACAGTGACTGAAGGTGTGCAGTTCGTCAAAACCGGTGGTGATCAAGAAGGTGCTCCCCGTGCTATATCCAGTGACGACACTATTGAATCAGTCATTTTCAACAGAATCGCCGGATTTTTGGAATCACACACATTAAAAATCGATCTTAAAGGAAGTGAAATCGTAAACGCAGTTAGCTCTACCGCCCGCTCTTTGAACGAATACGCTGAAACCTTGGAAGATGAAGAAAATTCCATTGATGACCAAGGTGAAGCCAGAAAGAAGAGCGGTGGATTCGGTGGTGGTGGTGGAAAGAAGAAGGGTGGTATGGGAGGTATGATGGCTCTTATTGCCCTTAAAGCTGCCATCTTTTCCAAACTGGCTCTTGCTGCCATTGCTTTAATTGCTGGTAAAGCCCTTCTTATCGGTAAAATTGCTCTTGTACTCTCTTCCATCATTGGTTTGAAGAAACTCCTTGGAGGTGGTGGTGGACAAAAACATGTCACTTATGAAGTAGTACCACATGCTCAACACTCCACAGCCCATGTTGCAACCCATGAATCATATGGAGGTTCCGGACACGGGGGTGGATATGGTGGCGACGTCGGAGGTGGATACGGAGGTAGCAGTTCTGGTGGATGGGGACGGTCACTTGATGCTCAAACTTTAGCCTACAGAGGACAACCCCAAGCTAAACAAGCTTAAGAACCTACAAAGTGGTTCTAGTACCTGCCAAAACTCAGCGAGCGTAGACTAAGTCATAAAAAAAACGATACACTTATTTATATAATTTATTTGATGTTTACGTTATAGACACTGACGGACAAAGACTTATTTTTACCATTACTCAGATTTCTGGGTGAATAAACTTAATTTATTGTTATTTTTTAAGTAATAAATTAGTTTACTTTTATTTTTACTCTTATTTTTTATTTATTTACCTATCTACTGCAATTTTATTTACGTTACCTAAAAAAAAGTACAAACTAAAAAATAAAGATTTAAAATAGGTACATACATACAGAAAGTAAAAAAATATATAAAAACCTTATGCTGCAAAACATTCTTTATGGGAATAAATTTATGAATACATTAATTAAAATATTACTAGATCTTTGTTCTCTTTCTCACCTATGGTATTATACACTCGCAGTGGGTCATAAAATCATTGTCCTGGATAATATGGCAACGATTGTATCATTTGCAATATGTAATCTGTATATATAAACCTAGATTTTAGAATTTTATGTATGTACTTTTAACGGAATTTGTGGGCAAATAATTCATAAAATGGTTAATAAGCTATTCAATTCTGATACTAATTAAAATGCGTTTTTACCCAGATGACCTTTAAAAATTTCTTAAGAAAGTTACCAAAAAAAGTATGCCGAATGGTCACTAATATAAACAGAAAAGATGAGTTTCTCTTTTTGATCACTCGAACTTGACCCTGGACACCTGCAGGTGACAGAATTGATTTGTTTTTATAGTTCATGGTGTGTTCTCATATTTTATTTATTTAAATAGAGCTGATTTATGGTAAATATGAAGACTAGTACAACATGAATCTTCGTCTCGTGTAGTGTGAGAAACCTATACAATAATAAATATGACATTACAAAAAAAGTTATAGATGTAAAGAACAATAAGATAATTAGAATAAAATTAGAGATGCAGGTTTAAGGCACAATGGAACAATATTTTCACGATTTTTTTTATTTTTTTTTCTGATTGTCTACAGATTTTTACTTATTTTGTGTTTTTCATATTTTTTTATATTTCTTTGAATTTCTATAATATTTTAACTGTTATTTATTCACGATTTTTTATATTCCTTTGGTTGTTTTTTCACTATTCAGGATTTTATATACTTTTTTCTAATTTTCATTACTTTTTATTTACATTTTTTAGTTTTTTACGACATTTTGTTTTATTTTTGATATTTCTTCTCGTTTTTAGATTTTTTATTAATTTTTTTCATTAAAAAACTTTTTTTTTTTATTTAAAAACAAATAAAAAATCAAAAAACAATAAGAAATAAAAAAAATGTAAATGAAAATAAGGAAAAAGTATAAAATAATAAAAAAATTACCAAAGGAATATAAAAAATCGTGAATAAATAAAAATCCTCTTAAAATATTATAAAAAACCTGATAACTAACGAGAAAATATAATAAAACCGACAAAATTATTACTTTTATACCTTTGGAAAGTTTTTGATATTAGACGATATCTTCCATTTTTTTAATTTTTGGATTGTACTTTTTCATTTTTTCTTTATAAAATGTATATATATATATATATATATATATATATATATATATATATATATATATATACAAAGTGCCAAGAAAATGCGTATTAATATAAATAAAAGGGGAAAATTATTGGGCATGTACGCAAAAAGGATCAATAAGGCCACGAGTAGGAATGGTAACCGCAGACATGCATGTTTCTGGCTCATTAGCCGTCATCAGTACGGCATAACCAGGTAGGGTATTGCACTTGGCTAGCAAAAGTGTTGGGTACTTGGGAGCAAATGATTTTGGGGAAACATGTGTAAAGAAACAATGAGTCCGTTTCGCCAACGTTGCGACGCTGGTTGCTAGCCGAAAACCCATTGGCACAGCTGGCCGAAAGCACAAAATGGCGATAGGACTCCTGTGTGAGCTTTCGTTGTTTTTGTGTTTTTATGTTTCTTTACACATGTTTCCCCAACATCATTTGCTCCCAAGTACCCAACACTTTTGCTAGCCAAGTGCAATACCCTACCTAGTTATGCCGCACTGATGACGGCTAATGAGCCAAAAACATGCATGTCTGCGGTTACCATTCCTACTCGTGGCCTTATTGATCCTTTTTGCGTACATGCCCAATAATTTTCCCCTTATATATATATATATATATATATATATATATATATATATATATATATATATATATATATATATATATATATATATATATATATATATTTCTGAAAAATATAGAAAAACATACATAACTAAAAATGGAATTGTAAAAAAATTTCCGTAATAAAGGTTGTTTAAAACTTTAAATGTAACGGTTCGTTTCAGTGTTCTAATAAAAAACACTATATAACAAAAACAATGAATGTGCAAAATTGACTTTTTTTAATTTAAACGAATAGTTCATATTTTTCTCTAAAAGGTGAACTCTCATCTATACTATTATTCTACAATCTTTTTTATTGCCAGTAAATGAAATGTATTTAGTTTTACAGTTACGATTGTGACGCTGTTGTGACGAATAAAGTCAGAAAAGCAAAAATAGCCTTATCTGGTATTACTTTTTAAATCCAATTACAGTACGAATTGCACGACGGATGTAGCAAACACATAAAATCCGATATCTCATGTGAACAATTTAGTTACAAAAGTTTTCTTACATTGTCAGTCCTTACTAAAATTAAAATAACAAATAAGGAAGTAGAAGTTTACAGGTTATAATATGTTTTTTTATATTGTAAAAACGTTCTGTAACTGGATATCGAGGCAGTTCTGGAATAAGAAAACATTTAAATTGTTACCGAAAGAAAAAAGTCTCCATGGAAAAATTGTTCGTAGTCTCCATGGTCATTACTATGACGGATATCTTGCTGTCAGCACAGTCAAAGTGCATTTTATCATCACCTCTTCTAGTTAAGTTACATCCATAATTTTTATACACAACTGTAAACTGAGCTTGATAGCCAAAAATTTGACAAAAAAATGTCATCATTAAGTGAAGCAAAATTTTCGCTGGCATAAATCGAGCTGTATAATACACTCAAACAGCAGTAATTGAAGTTCTGTTTCATCTATATACAGGGCGATGCTATGGCATTTGCTCAACGGCTGCTACAAGGCCAGGCTCCCATAACCTTACTGAGAGAAAAAGAGCAAGAAAAGCTATATGATATGAGTATGCCTCAGTATAGGATAGTCCTCAGGTATATCTTTACAAAAAATTTTCTAGGAAAATTACCTGAATTTAAAAAAATGGCCCTCCAATTCAAGGGGTGTCAATCTGGTATACCGATAGCGCAAAGACTAAGAAAGGCACAGGGTCCGGTATATATGTATGATAGGGGACATAGGATACAAGTCCAATTTACTCGAGGTACATATTCTAAAGTGTTTTGAGCTAAAGTAATGACCATACAACACTGTTCAACGGAAATCATAAGTCTTATACTCGGACAGCCAAGAAGCTCTAAAGGCGATGGTACTGCACGAATAAGCTTACAGCTAATGTGAGACTAAGTTAGAGCCGTAACACATGCTGTAATTTGGAATTCTCTGATACTGGCATGGGTACCAGGACACTCAGAGATAAATTGGCCCGTTTGGGAGCTAATATACCAATGATGGGCCTAGAACCATTCAACGGGGTTGTTGACACATTTAGAAAGGCACTCATTAGGAAATGAAGGCTAGCAAAAAACCAGAAGTAATAGGAAAAATCACTGGGCATGCGACAAGCCAAAGTATTCACTCGGCAAAAATTACAGCAGAGCATGGGCGTCTACCAGCTGCAAATCAAACGAAGCGATATTTTTTAGATCGGGATATAACAACATAAAGCAGAAAATTAGCTTAACAGGATTTATGTTAAAATCATAACAGAATTCCTTATACAGCGGTAAAGGGACTCATCTGCAAACCAGTGTTATGATGAGGAGACTAGCTGAAGATTATACGACAAAAACCCTTAAACAGTTAAATACTTACTGTGCTTTTGCGATGTACCTACTGGTGCGCAGGAGACACACAATTTTTAAACTGCGCAAGCATATGGTACCCATCCTCTAGAACTGTACTATATATATATATATATATATATATATATATATATATATATATATATATATATATACTTTAAGTTGGATTTTGTATTGTTTGCATTTTTCTCCTTAAAATAAGTATTTTTTTAATAAGATCTATCACTACAGATTTTAGTGGGAAATTTTTAATACCACCACTTACTTTTTGGATTTCTGGTAGCGATCTACCTATTAGTACAACAATATAAATAACATAGGAATAGCAGTGTGTGCTGATGTAGGTACGCACAGTTGGATTATTACATAAGCATGATTTTGAAATTAAATCGTTAAATAAGTGCAACAAAAAAACAGGTGCACTGTAATATACACCGTTTGTTCTATTTAACTAGTTAATCTTGATTAGTTTGTTATGCACCGTTGCACATAGATATATTTCATCGTATAAATTTTTCAACAGCTCACACACCCATTTATAGCATATCTACGCCTTGTAACATCTTCGACCTTTCAAGAAGATTATGAAAAATATGAATTGCGGTAAATAGAGAATTAAGTATTGGTACTATTAGCTCTCTATTTAAAGATAAATGCTGAGACTCTAATCTATACATATAATAAAACTGTAGGAATGTATATCTTTGTGCGCGCATCACATAAAAACTACTGATCCTATTCAAATGCGGTTTTCAAAGACGTATTTGTCTTCTTTTAACTTAACATCTGGTGTATAAAACTTTCTTCCCCTACCCTTTAACAGGGTGAGGAAAGAAATTTTTATACAAAAATCAACACGCCACGCGAACGACGTCGCGGGTACATCGAAATAGAACCCAAAAATGTGGTTAGATTTTTTTGTTTGTCTGTCTGTATGTTTGTGCGCGCATCACATGAAAACTACTGATCCGATTCGAATGCGGTCTTCACAGATGTATTTGTCTTCTTTCAACTTAATATCTGGTGTATAAAACTTTCTTTCCCCCCCCTACCCCTTTAACAGGGTGAGGAAAGAAATTTTTATACAAAAATCAACACGCCACGTGAACGACGTCGCAAGTACATCGAAACAGAACCCAAAAATGTGGTTAGATTTTTTTGTCTGTTTGCCTGTATGTTTGTGCGCGCATCATATGAAAACTACTAATCCAATTCGAATGCCGTTTTCACAGATGTATTTGTCTTGTTTCAACTTAACATCTGGCGTAGAAAAAATTATTTCCCATTCCTTAAATGGGGTGGGGTAAGAAATTTTTATACAACAATCACACGCCACGCGAACGACGTTGCGAGTACAACTAGTATGTAATATATTAATCGAAAACTAACTATTTGTATTTTTAAATTTTATTCCCTATATGTTATTGTGGGAATAATATTTTAGTCCTTTATTATTTTAACATTTTATATATTTATTTTTTATTTGAAAATATTTCATCTTGAATACACAAAAAATTCTATTTTAATTTGTCAATTCATTCTTTGTTAACAAGCCATTTTACGTTGACGTGTCAGTGTATTTTAGGACAATGGAAAAAACCAAATATCGTGCAGCGATTAAATTCTTTGTTTTGAAAGGTTTAGGTATTTACTAGATTCTTTAAATTTTAATATTTATAGCGTCTATACATCTAGGACTTTTTGGCATCAAAGAAAAACTGAAAAACAAAATGTAATAAAAATACCCGGTGATCTAAATGTTTACATTATGCTGTTGCAATAATTTAGCGCAAATTGTCACTATAATTTTCATTGTTTTGTATATAATTAAAACTTTTCTATACGATAATGATTACAGAGAAAAAATGTATCTACAAGTAGGTATTTTAGTCGATTTTTGTAAGGTGTGTCCGAAAATATCCTATATTAGCTGTTCCGGCGGACTTTGTACCGCATAACACTGTCGTGTCTTTTTTTCCATTTTTCATTTTTTCACATTTTTACCATTTTGCTTTTTTTTTGTTTTCAATGATTTTTTTATATTAGATATTTTATATAAGATATCAACTGCACCACCGTACGGTGGCTTTATAGTACTTAATTTAGTAAGAAATTCTCGTTTAAATATATGAGATAATAACTGCGCCACCTTACGGTGGCGTCCTAGTTATTTTAAAATTGTAATATCTTCTAAGATGTTCATTGAAATTAAGTGATGTCAAAGACAATTTTGTTTACAATTAAACACTCTTAATCAACAACACATTTATTTGAATAAACATTAATATTATTACGTTGATACAACTCTTAACAAATAATGCATTAATTTCGACCAAATTTGATTACCATAAAAACGGTTCTAGTGAGTTAATATTAAAAGATAGACATATACTGTCGCGGCCATTTTTTTAGATCATTTCAAGAGGAATAATTCTTTCATACATATATGTTAGGTATCTTAAACCGTTTTCTCAGCGCACGCAATGAAAGCCCTCAAGGATCAATAATTTTTCCCGTTTTTTCACATTTTCCATTACTTCTTCGCTCCTAATAGTTGCATCGTGATGTTATATAGCCTAAAGCCTTCCTCGATAAATGGTCTATTCAACACAAAAAGAATTTTTTAATTCGAACCAGTAGTTCCTGAGATTAGCGCGTTCAAACAAACAAACTCTTCAGCTTTATAATATTAGTATAGATACGTTCATCGTTCATATCTTCTCGCTGGTCTTTTTTTGTCTTCGGTCGTGTGGAATCCTTTAACGTAGTCGCAAGCGGCATTTTTACTTTTGGAATTTGTCTTAGAAGTCAGTTTTTAAATGCCTAACTTCATTACCTGTACCTTTTTTTGAGCGTTTAAATAGAACAATATTTTTTGAATATTTAAATATTTCAGTTTCTTATCATTAAAAGTTGAAAAATTAATAAAAAATTAGTCAATAGTAAAATGTGTTGAGGAACAAGAAACGTTACAGTAAATACTGACATTATCAATGTTTGATGCGCACTTTCGCCGTCCATATGCCATTCTGACAAGATAGGAAGAAAAATAATTACTTTACGTATGTTAGTTAGTGCACATTTTCTAGTTTTTGAAATGGAAAATAGAAAAAAATTATAATATTTTTAATTAAACTATATTTTGTGATGATTATGTAAAAAAAAACTTTAGTGAATTTTGCTGACTTCCCTGGAAAAACTAACTCCAGAAAATGATTGACTACCTCAGTAATTAACACGTGCTCCAGTTCCACAAAGAATCGAATAATTGCGAGTAAAAATCCCATTTTGCATTACGGTAATTATACATTTCTAATGGTTGGATAAGCATGCACGTGAATATAATGTGATGTGCTCTGTATCGTACCAATCGTACACGATAAGAATCAAGAAAGCGAGTTTTAATGCAAAAAGTACAAGTAAAACAATTACATATAATTAAATGCGATATGGTTTTTCTGAAAAAAAAACAAATTACCAGCGCAGCGGTTATGGTAAGTTGAACTGTAGTCGACCTTCTATGCGTTTATATTAGATTTTGAACAGGTTATTGAAGTAAAACTTCTTTAGGCGCGACTAGGGGTAACTCAGTAATTCTAGCGGACGTGACGTTATTCTAATGTAACGGAAATAAAACCTGATACAAAATACCTATCACGATTCCGCCTACTACTTATATTAAATAAAAGTTAAATCTGTAATTGTATGAATTGACAGCTTGTCAACCAAAATACGTTGGTGGTGAATAGTTTTACGCCTAAAATTTGTGTATAAAGTGTTTGTTTTAAATACGAATAAACAAAGTGGATTTATTACTGAAGAAAGTGATGAAAAAATATTGAATGAAAATAAGTGAGTAGTTACTTTATATGCATAAATCTTATTTTTGGTGTGTAATTACACTATTTATACCTAATTATTTATACCTATTATTTATACCTAGTTATTTTCGTTTTATAGACTTAAAGAGCTAAAAGGAAAAAAAAATTGTGAACGTCAAAGAGCAGATTATGAGCGCCAGAAAGATTTGAAGAAAAATGAAAATGAAAAAAAGACGAGACAGCGACATTCATTATAAATAAATAAATAAATAAATAAATAAATAAATAAATAAGGCCTTTATTTAATTAACATATAAACATTATAAGAGTCACCATGAAAAAAAAACATATTAGGTGTAAACCTGGCGAAGTCTAGCAAATAAATGCTATTCTACTTAACCAGACGTATATACACCATTTAGCTTTAAATAGTATAAACGTACAATTTTAAGGAATACAAAAAAATAAAAACAAAGTTAATTTTAATGATACCTAAGATAACATAAAATAATATAATTAGGTGAGTACAAAATAGATATTACCTGTGTAAATGTTCACCAAGTGAAAAAAAAAACTATTAACTTTAATGCTTTATATTCAGTGGAGCAGCAGCAAAACCAGTAAAATTTACAAGATAAACAAGGTCAGATGAAATTTGAATCAGGTCGTAAACTCACTAGCTATCAAGTTTGAGTCTCAAAGAGAAATTTTCTTAGCTTAAATTTGAATTTATTAAAATTAAAAAGTCTGAATTCATCCGGAAGAGAGTTGAGTAAACTTATTGCATTATAAGCAAAAGATCTATTAAACAAGGCAGTACGAAAGCGTGGTATTGTATATTTTGTCTTGCATCTAATATTTACGGAATGCGTGGAGCGTCGCGTCTTAAAAATGTTACGTAAAATATTAAAATTACGGTTATGATAATTCAAGAGTTTATATGTAAAATTACCTGAATGATGTTTCCACCTGTTTTCCATATTAAGCCACCTTAAGTCGGTTATTTTTTGAGAAATGTGATCATGTTTTTTGAGGTCAAAAATTAAACGCGCACAGGCATTTTGCATGACCTGAATCATGTTTTTGTGGAACGCGTCAAGGCAAGGAAAATATATAAAATTACAGTAGTTGAAAATTGAAAGAACAAGTGATTCCGTTAATGTCTTTCTAAGTTTAAAATTCAAGTAATGTCTATTTGCAAAAAGAATTTTTAACCTGGAAAATGCTCTGCGCCTTAACATTTCTGCATGCTCAGAAAAACGCAATTGAGTATCAATAATAACACCAAGATTCCGAGCCTGATCTACAAATTCCAACTTATTGTTGTTAATATAAATATTCATATTTGACTTAACCAGTTTGATTAAGTAAGTTTATATACATACATACATATTATGATAGTAAATAATTGTTTATAGGGAAGCTTTACGTTAAGTAAAGAAGCATGTTGCACGTTTTTGTTCATAAAATAATAATATTCGAAATGTTTTAACACTTGCTTATACTTATTTTAGGTTTGGTTAGGTAGCCATAAATGCCATAAAACCACTAGTCAGGATGGCTGATCTTTTACCAGCATTACCAGCAATAACAGATCCTTCGTAGAACTGAAGAAAACAAACTCAACTCAGGATTTTAAATTTTATGGATTATGCTATAAAATGTCACAAAATGAAATGGTTATCTAACTATCGAAAGCTCTTGTGTTGTGTTGGATTTTAATAAGGTAAATACAGCTACAAAATCACACATTTTAAACGTAATGTGTGTACCTATATTTTTAATATTGTTTACCTATTATTGAAGTAAAACTTCCTTAGGCGCGACTAGGGGTAACTCAGATTTATTTTCTAACGGAAGTAATTGTAACGGAACTTTACAATTCTGACGTCATATTCTAACGTTAGATTCTAACGGAAGATTCTGATGGAAGTAACGGTGTAATTTCAGCTATGGGAGGAGCTTAAATTTTCAAAATTTTCAAAATTTATATATAAAATTTTCAAAATTTTTAAACGGTTTTAAATACATTAATGGTATTTAGAGAGTAAAATCTATGTTTCACATTTTGGTTATCATAAATAAAAAATAATGATAACTTTCAAATTTCTATTTCTAATGAATAATTTGAATATAACATATCATTTTTTGTAAAGTATGTAGACAATAAATATAATTGAATTGTAATTAAATATTTATTTTTCGATACGTACGTCAAAAAGTTTTACTTCAATCGCGCGTAAAGGTTACACGCACACTCTTTTTTTTATTTTTTTGATGGGTTTCTTATATTACGATACAAATTTTAAGTAGGTTAGTAGTGTTTTTCTGTAATATTAAACATATGTTTTAGATATTTAAAAAAAATATGTTATTAATTTAGTTGGAATATAAAAAATATAAACAATAAAAAATATCAAAGAAAACATATCAATGTTAGCCCAATTTCTTAATAATCCAATTAAGAAAGGATATGTCAATATGAAACTTCATGACATATATCAATAATAAAAACAAACAACAAAAAAAGACATCAGTAAAAATGAAAAAGCTACCTACATCTGATAATAATTGAACCAGTGATCACCGTCTTTACGCTACAGCGTCATAACCTCTGGACCATTGCTACCAGGTGAGGTAAAAAGATCGTGGGTTAACACACAGATGGCACGACCAGTATTAAATCTATATGATTTTTAGCTAACTTTAACCTTTATAGGACACGTATACAAATTTAACAGCTGTTGGGTTACCAGTTTGTAACTCTAGAGCAATTTGAATGTGGCCACTTTTATTGATTTAAATCAAATTAATAAAATAAATGTTGTGTGTTAATAAATCATTTTTTTAGACAAAAATATTATTTAAACCAATGTTTGGCTTGATGACCCGGAAAAATTAGCCATTGGTTTACTAAGTTTAGACAAGACGAAATAATCACCGAGAAGGATTCACGAAGTGGGCACTTCAAAGGACTGTTACCTAAGAAAATATCCATAAAGACCACAAAATAGTTTTGAATAACCGCAAAGTTAAGTTGATCAAGCTAGCTAAGGCTAGAAAGATATCAAATATCGTACATGAGTATTTGGCTATGCGCAACCTTACAATCAAACAAAAACAACAACGATGTAATATTTTTTTGAGAAGTGTTTAAATTTATTTAACCATAATAAACTTGAATTTCTTTGTCAAAATGTTATAATGGATACAACAGGGCTCTATTACTTCACAGAATCAAAATGATCGTCTTCTGAGTGGAATACCTACACGTGATGAACCGACTTCAGAGTCTGTTAAATAACTATAACAAAGCGTTACTGGACTTTTACTGGACAAATATAGATGGAAGAATTAGAGTCACTCTATCAAATCCACATTTGGAATCGTCAGAATCTTATTCCTTTAATAAAATTGAGTAGTTTCCCATGTAAGTAGTCTAAAGTAAGTTCGTCTGTATGTCTACAAAAATTTTGAGAGATGTCAATGCTTCTGTTTAAGTTTTTTTTAACTCTACCTATCCTTGTCAAGGTAGATAGGTAGATATTATACGTTTGTAGGCAGATAGCATACTTACAAGACATATGTTTGCAACATGTCTGCGACATGTCGCTTCAACACAGTTGAGCACCAATGTAGGAAACAAAACTCCGTAGTTCGCACATCAGGCTACATTATGTCGTCTGATGATGATGTGGCAATATTATCGGTTCTACTATTGCGAAGGCGAAAGAAGAAAAATACTCGAAAATATTGGGTTCATCCATATAGTAAAGCTAATCTTTATCGCAGTATATTTATTTTCGACGATTTGCACAAATTTTACATTAAATGTTGGATTATCTTCCATTATTGAACCATATACGTGCATTCGGAAGCAGCTGTCGGACACAAATGACGCTTGAAATTGGAGCAAGCAGTGTCGTATAAAAGTTGTTTTCGACAAGTCTCATCCTGTCTGCGGCGTTTCTGTTTGGTTTACGACTCGCCATAAGAACCGCTGTGTTGGCAATGAAACGACATGACTGCGACATGTCGCAGACATGTTGCGAACACATGTCTTGTAAGTATGCGATCGGCCTTAATAAACCACTAGGAATGCTTGTATTATTAGATTGTTATGACAATATTATGATGGTAGTCGAAGTACTTCACATCATCGTTGTTTTAAAATTTCATCCACTACATATGTCTTTTCGTCAGTTTTATAAGGTAAGATTATTGAGTACAGTTTTTTCTTTGTCGTTTTTGTGTTAAATGTAATGTTATTGTTAATCAACCATTCCTGCAAAATCTCTTTTTTCGCTGAAAAAAAAGGTGATTTGTAAAGTTGAATGATATGGCGCGTTGTCCATGACCACCACACATTTTTCTTGAAATTCAGATAGAGCAGGAATGAGTTGATTAACGACCCTTTTTTTAAAAACGTTTATTACTTTTCAGGTCAGAATCGTGCACCCACTCACGCACTGGATTACCATTTTAATAGATCCATGTTTCATCTAAATAGACACTTTTTAGTTGTTTATATTTTCGAATGAAAGCGATCTTACTGATTTTAACGTATAGTTGTTCACATAGAATATGTCGTACATTTCCTTTTTTAAATTTGTGTCTTATTAATCTTTTAAGTATGTTATAGCATCAGTCTATAGTTAGTCTAAAATAAAATGTTCATTTTAGAATGATACATCCAAATCTCCCGCTGTAAGATCTATAAACTTAGCAAATGTATTAGTTTTACTTTCTCTATCTGCAATTTGCTCATTATTTTTCAATCATTTCTTAATAATTTAAGTTATACTTCTATTCATGCACTCGATGGAAAAGATTTGTGTACAGTTAAATGGGAAAAACCATTACATATGTAATGGTGTGAGTAAGAGAAGACAGACACACTTATAAGGTATATTGGTCGGTAAAAACAAAGATGAAATATTTATCACATGTTATTAGTCATAACTATAAGTCCTTTGAATACCGTTTTAACATTCAGTATATTGAAAAGGGATAGATATACAAAAAACAGTCTGAACTAATGTATGAATATCATAGTGACGGACCACATGATTATTTGACAGATTATTTTATAATTCTGTCACGTAAGTTAACATATTAAGTTTAGTAATTTATATTAATAATGTTAATAATAATATTCAGTAATCAGTATTGTATTGTAGTCTAAAATACCGTCACATGTTTGCAGTATATCCTGCACTATGCTTTTGAGGTTGTTGGCTACATAAACAGAGTTTTTACGAATACGATGGATCGGAATGCGTTTTTTTGCATTGGATTCGTTAAAGTATCAAGAAAGTCGCTATATTTTATAATGTAAAAAAAGAAATTGCATTTCTGCATTCGAAAAGTACATTCCGAATAGACAATAGAGAGAAAACTTACAACTCGGTAAGTATTGCTGAAAATGGGTTCAATTTATATACTCGGGTTTTTTGGAATCGCTGAACACGAATATAACGATTCCGAATGTCTCCGCGGCACTTGGTGTCTAGGGTATTTACCTATTCTCCTGGGGTTTTATGTAAATTCTGTACGAAATCAGTGCACACTTGGTACTCGGTGGTTTTTTGAGTCGCTAAATACGATTATAATAATGGCGATGGTGTTCGAAACACCTGGTGCTTAAGACGGACCTCGTCTCCAGGAATTTTATAAAAATTCGATACAAAAAGAGTGTGCACACGGTACTAGGAGGTTTTTGGGGTCGCTTACCACGAATATCATATAATGAGTTTGCTAAATCATTCGCATACAAATTTATGAATCCATGCGCGTGCATAGAAGCATAGACTTCTGCCGGCAGTCTCACTCACTGCCACACTACATTTTTTTTTAATCCTTCCTTAATAATTATTTTTTATTTTCCAAACACTGACCTAAAAAAATTAAGCATTTAGAATGTTCTTTTTTAAGAGCATAGATATCAGATTATTAATAAATCGAGTATTGAAACATCCAGTTCACAGTCACTTCTATATTTCTGATCTCCCAACGGATTAAAATATAAAAACAAAATATTTTTTCAATAATCTTTTTCTCTCATTAACCCTAGAACGCTAATCCTCTTAAATTTTACGATGGCCATTTTTATTTTTGGCCATCATCGTACGGATTTGACAGATGCTTAGCTCTCCGTCAGCAGTGGTGGTGATAATCCCGAGCGTACTGGTTGATCTTGGCAGTTATAAGACGAGCGTCGTATATTTTACGGATGGTTACCCTTGCGGATATAATATTTGGCAATTACAAGTTATCTCTTAACAAGATGTCTAAGCAACTGAACAATAACAGACCTCTAACTAAAGCCGAACTTGCAGAGATTGTAGAAAACTTATTTCTAGAATCAGATGAAGATGTACCCAGGAGAGCGCAAGTGAAACTGAGGATACCCTAGAATTTGAGGATTTTGAAGAAAGTGCGAAAGTGATTACGTACCTTCAGATGATGATAGTCAAGAGACAGACATTCCCAGGCCAAAGAAAATTAGACTTTTACCTAAAAATCGAAACAAAGAAAGAAATACAAATCAAATATCAATAAACGATTCAGTGCCTGGACAATCTAAAAATATCGGAGAAGAACTACCAGAACAACAAGAAAATGAAAATCTCGATACAGAAACACGTCTAGAAAACAGAATAGTAAGAGTAGATGAGACAAGACCGTCACAAGTACGCCTTTAAGGAAAAAATGGTCATCGATGGAGCGCAGTTCCCAAACTCCTCAACGAAACTTACTTCACATTTTACCAGGTCCAACAATACATTTTGAAAATGATCCACTTGCAAATGAATTTTTTAAACAATTTATAACCGATTCTATGTTTAACAAACTTGTAGTACACACAAAAGCTGTGATTAGACAAATATCTGCTCAAAATAAAATAAAATTATATAAATTATATTATCCTATTTCATAAATAATAAGGTAAGCTTATTTTTTATCATGTTAACCTCTATGCGTTGTAAATCAAATCAAAAAGATGTTAACTATATCGAAAGTACAAATAGTTATTATCCTAACAGGTGCGGAAAGTTAATTTCCGCAAGAGTTACGATCAATATTTTTCTACAAGCAAAATCACCTCGAAAATTATTTAGATATTTGAAAAGATGCGATTGTGACAATTAAATTTTTCATAGTGTCAATAAATACACGACTATAGCTATAGCAACCCTACTTAAACAGGTGAGTTTGTTGTTGCTTTGAGTAAGGTTTACAGGGGTGATTTAATAAATTATGATTTTTTTAAAAACAAACATTTTAAAAATCCCCATTTTCATGTAAAATAATCTTAATTTTTTTTACTATTTGTATGTAGTCCAACAAGATAAAGGTAATAATACAATAATTTGTCAAAAAGGTTATCGGAAAAGATATTCAATTAACTAAAAAAAAATGCGTGCGGGAAAAAATCTTACCCGCCTCCGTGCGGGAAAGAGATATTTTCTGAATTAAAATGCGTGCGGGAAAGTGTTATTTTACACATGCTTGTAGAAAAATTATTGATTTATATAATTTTAAATAATTTAAATATAATTTTCATTATAAAGTATTGAAGTTCATATAATTTTAAAAACCATATTATAATTTAGTAGTTTTCTGTAAATTACAGTCTGTAAATTAAAGGTACCTACCTACTATAAAAAACGGTACTAATAAAAATGTATTGTTGGTTGCCAACTTTGCGAGGATCAATGTGTTATGTGCATTACATATTTTTAACAGGATCTGTAACATATTTTTAAAATTTTGTACCAACTATTAAATCATTTTTTCTTCAAGCGTATAATAATAACTATATTACTTTTTGCAACACAGACCGTAGAAATATCCCATTATTTTACTAGTACAAAAATGAATTTTCATTATTGTACTAATAAAATAATGGGGCGTTGTAATCAAGTAGGTAGGAACTGTCATTTTTAAACTTATTTAATTTGACGTTTGTCTGTTTTGAAAATTTTGTGAAAAATGTCTCAAGAATTGCAATGTACGCCTCCGGAATTAGTTGAAATAGCTAATTCCAGTATTGAAACTCTAATTCCAACGAAGTCGCGTAAACTGTATGATTTTGCATACGAAAAATTTCTAAAATGGTGCAATGAATATAATGTACAGCAATACACGGAAAACGTTATGCTTGCATACTTCACGAATTTGTCCAGAAAGTTTAAAAGTTCTACTCTATGGGCACAGTATTCAATGATTAAAAGTCAATTAAACATTAAACATAATGTTAAAATAGAAAAATATAGCAAATTAATTGCATTTATAAAGCGCCAAGGGGAAAATTATACACCGAAAAAATCAAAAGTATTAACACAAGATCAATTTGATAAATTTCTCAAGGATGCACCAAATAATGTTTATTTAGCAGCAAAGGTAGGTACTTTCTTATTTCTTTTTAATCATTATTACGTTTATTAAACCGTTGACAGTGATATCTACTAGCAGATCAATATTTAACTTGACAGCAAATATTACCTCATTTCCTACTTATAACATTTAATGACGGTAGCTCAGTGGCAGAGCTTTTGTCTTCGGTCGCAAAGGTCAGCGGTTCTAATCCCGGTGCTACCAGCTTTTTTTTTTATTTATTTCAACGTTTGTTTTAGGTTATATTAATATTTGGAGTCACAGGAGCCCTTAGATGCGATGAACTTGTTAATTTAAAGTCTAACGAAATCCAAGATTTGGGAAATTTAATTTTGGTTAAAATCATAAACACAAAAAACAAAAAACAACGGTCGTTTACTATAATTGGCGATTTTTATTTGAATTTGGTAAGACAGTATACGGCTCTTCGTCCGGATGATATTGGCCTGCAGCGATTTTTTATTAAATACCAGAATGGTAAATGTCACCGTGTGGTAATGGGTATCCACAAAATATCAAACGTACCAAAAGACGTTGCTACGTTTTTGAAATTAACAAATCCTCATGAATATACAGGACATTGCCTTCGGAGGACTTCCGCAACTATTTTAGTTGACAACGGAGGTGATATTACCGCTTTAAAGCGGCATGGTGGATGGAAATCCACCAGTGTTGCTGAAGGGTACTTAGAGGATTCCATTTCCAGTAAAACACAAACTGCACAAAAAATACTTAATTGGCAAGAACAACCAAGTAATAGTTCTGGAATCGCTGACATAATAATCGACAATCAACTTACTAATAATATGATGTATACCAATGACAAAATTGTAAATGTCGAAGCTGAAAGCGGTGGCAGTGGCTTAAATTTAAACAACTGCAGTATACAAAACTGCACATTTAATATTACTGTTAATAAATAGGTAACACTTTATGTAATTTTTCGTTTGTATTAATTAAATAGTTGAGATATAAACAAAGCCTTCTATATTTTTTATAAAATGCATATTATTATTACGCTTGAAGAAAAAATAGTATTTGTTACTCGGAGCAGAAGGCCCATTATATGTTTCGCCCAGTTTGCACAGCCTCGGCTAGCGCCTCGGCAGTGCAAGAATCTGGGCTCAACAATAATGTTGGCCTTCTACTCCTAGTAACATAATATACTATTTTACGACGTGTGAAAAATGCCCCTTTCAGTAATTAAATGCAATATTTATCAATTTAATTAGGTTTTAAAAATGGTGAATGCGCTGGTTTGAATTGAATAAAAAGTGATAATTTAATTAAGACTTATTACCTACATTTTCTACCAGGCTTTTATTTTTTTTTCATCGTTTTTAGAAAAAGTGTTTATCAGGCCTTTACGGAAGATTTGTACACTGGCTTGAAATTACCGAATAAGAAATAGAGGTTTGTAGAAGATAAGTATTAGGTTTATTAAAACTTTACATTCCGTGGAATTTTGTAATCAAATTTAAACCTATTTCCCGACTACCTAGAGCTCTTAAATTTTTAGGATAGCAAAGAACTGGATGACAATGCATGTTTCAAGTGTGTTTAGACATATACATAGATTTCGAAATTTATACTGAATTGATATGAAAGTTGTGTATACATATTATCATTTTGAAAGTTTTTAAATAAGTCGGTCGTAGCCTTATTGAATAAGCGTCGGATATGAGTCCACGTGACAGTTCTGTTATGTTATCATAATGGGATCGATTACGCGAGAGAAAAGTTTTTTTTGTTCTATACATGTGATAACAGTAAGTAATTATTATTTTAACTGTTAATAAAATAAACTAATGTAGAAAATTTTTAGAAAGTTTTTAGACAGTATTGTGGACTATGCCGTAATCTATCTCGGTAAAGCGCTATTTGACAATGGACAGGTTGCCCTTAGTAATAATTTAAAATAATTTAATAAAAGTAATATGACTTATAAATCACAAAAAAAAAACTTTCTACTATAAAAAGTTCTTTTTATAAATTGTGATTTTCACTCTACAAAAGACCACCTTGAAGACTTCTTATATATTCGAAGAATGTTGTAATCAGATGATAAATTGACTACAGATCAATTTTATAATAGTTGTGGA
Organism: Altica lythri; assembly: GCA_964028335.1. NCBI lineage: Eukaryota > Metazoa > Arthropoda > Insecta > Coleoptera > Chrysomelidae > Altica > Altica lythri. The sequence goes on from OZ034807.1 coordinate 41,582,384, forward strand.
CAATGCACTTATCATTAAAGATTAAAGAAACCGTTACTAAACCATGTTTGGAAAAACTACGAGCTTTTAGAATAATAAGCAGAAAAATAGAAGTACTTAGAAAAAAATTAAAAAGTATCCTTTACAGATATGTAAATTACGGTAATCTAGATTTTAAAAATATAGATACCTTAAATCAAGTAATAAAATAATGAATTGTTTTAAAATGTACGAAAGATTATCACGAAGAAATCACATATGATGTTTTTGAATAATATTTTAGTCAAATAATAGATTTATTATCGATCAATTTGTAATAGGTATGCTCAATGTCAGAACCTCAAATTTCTCAATTTGGGCCGCAAGATAGATCGACTGCTTGAGTGCTATGCTACGCGATACAAATGCCTAACCGCTTTTAAATTGGCTACATACACTCTTTAGACTACCCTCCCTATTTCTATATACTGTTATAATTTTCCTTTATGGATTCGGGATAAGTGATAGCAGCAGACAAACTTAAACAATTTATTCGTAAATACAACTGAATAACAATTTTATTAAACTAATTTACACAATTTAAATACAGTCACAATTAATAAATACCGCCTTTAAAATATTTCGTACAACAATCGCACTTTATAACCAGCTATTACAACTACAATTCTCCTTTCTCCGTCCTGCGCGGTCCTTATATACCCGATTAATTCCTCTAGAACGTCGCTAACGTTACATTTTTAGAACGCCGCTTACATTATATTTCTAGATTTGAAATTCCTAGCAGCCAATCGAACATTATCAGGTTCTAAGAACTTCCCGCCTGTCTCGTTTACTTCGTGAGCGACAGGTCCGTACTGGTTTGTAACAAAACAAAAAAATTTTTCAAAAAACTTGGTTATTGTAAAAAATTCCACAATTTTAATTTATATTTTGGTAATTATTGGCATTTTTCTTTGACTATCAAAAGCTGATATAAATTGGCCATAATTCTGGTTCTAACTGTTTAAATAAAATTAACATTTATATTTTATAATTTAAAAAAAATTATTTACTACGAAGTTGTGTTAAATTTTTTTTGTCAAATTTTTATCAACTTTTATAACGTTTATAACATAAGTACCCTACTTCTCTTTTTTAATTTGAATATCCAATTATGTCAGATGCAAAAATACAAGTTAAATCCGGTATATGAGTGTCATATATAAAAATTGGTTAACTGTTTTAAAGTAATTTTTGTCAGTGCACTAAGGAATATGTGTCGAAGCAGTTTTGTTTATAATTAAAGATTAGTATGTGCATTATACCCATTCTTTATTACTTGTAGAACACTACAAACGTGTCCGCATACTCGAATGATCGATCATCGATTACAATGCTTGTTCCTCAAGAATTTTAATGAGGTCAGAGTTACACTTTTAAGGAAGTTTTTTTTTGGATATGTGTAAATTACAAAATCTTCTACCCTTCCTTTATAAACTGCTTTAAAAACCCTCGCTGTTTAATGCTATTTCGCATTTTGTCTTGCTATTTCTATTTGTGTTTGCTTAAACTTACTAAAAACATGATTGAATGGCGAGTTTTTGTTATTTTTCTAAATATAAAATCTCTTTTTACTTCCCTCTTAAGTTTACTGAAAAAATATATAAATAAAAGTGCGCGATAAATCGTTCTTTTTTATAAGAATATATATGCTCAGTTGGTCACTAACTCTTGCTCGTTTGTGCGACTGATAATTATTTTTTAAAAGAATACTACGTAATAGATGGATAGATATTCATTGAGTTGGCTGTTGGCCTGTATCACTGTGATCTATTGTGAACACCCATCATCTTTTTGATAGGATTAGAGTGCCTTGTCTAATATCTCTAACAGTGGCCACTTCACGTAACTTGGAGCAGCTGGTTTCTCCTCTCCCAATACTAGCATGGACATTGGCAGAAAACAGAAATCTTCATCTGTCAAGTTCAGCTGACTCAGGTGTTTTCTGAGCTGACCATGTCCTGTGAAGAGACTGACAATCATTCTCACATCGTTTCGCTCCGTGATTTTTCCCCCTCTCCTAGGCTTTCTCCATCCTTTTGTTTTTAATAACTGCTTTTCTGAAAGTGTCAACAACCCTGCCGAATAGTTCCGGGACAATTATTGAGATATTAGCTCTCGCTCGAGCCAATACATTATCCTTCTCATTGCCACGTAACCCTAAATGTCCTTATACCCCTGCTAGTGTCAAAAAATTCCAACATGCGGCATGTGTTAGGTCCCACACCAGGTGTGCCGAGACTGTCGACTTTAGAGCTGCTTGGCTGTCCGATTATATGACTACGATTTTACCCGTTAAACCCTGACTTATGATATCCGTTTAACAGTGTTGTATGACCATCACTTCAGCCTGAAACACTGTAGCATACGCACCTAGACTTAATTGGATTTTTATCCTGTGTCCCCTACCATATATACCCTACCCTGTGCCTTTCTCAGTCTTTGAACCTTCAGTTTACCAGATTAACTTCTCTTGATTTAGGGGGGGGTATAGTTCCATGATTCCCATGTTTTCAGGGCTATTCTGTCCTGAGCCATACTCACCATTTGATCAACAAAGGTTAAACGCTATTAACTTACTTTTTTATATTGAGCTTACTACAAATAATATTAATTTAAATGTGCAATGGATCAGTATTTTTCTTGTAAATAGGTATGTAAAGTACTGTTTACCACGTTTCGTTGATTTTTCTTCCTCTTACTTAAAGAGGTATGAAAGAAAATTGCGACTTTTGAAGATGAAAAGCGCTGTTTACTATATCTAAATGCTTCTCTCTCATGCTCACGAAAAAAGGTACGAATGTAAATATGCGATCGGTATTATTTTTAGTAATAAATATGTAATCCGGTATTTAACACATCTCGTTGCTTATGTCTCACTCTTAATAAAAGGATATAAATGTAAAGGTGCGACGCTATTTATCATTTCTCTTTGGTTTTTTATTATGCTTACTAAGTTATATAAAAAATGTGCGACGTGGAGAAAGAAGTGATAGATACTCTCTCCAAACTTCTTATATGGTTTCATTAGACCGAGTCTGACGCCGTGTTCCTCTACCAATTTTTTCAGTTTTGGGGTGTTTTGCCGCAAATTTTTGCCGTTTTTACTACATCTAAAAAATTTATAGATACTGTTATTTTTTTAATTAAATAGCTTGAAAATAATTAGTGAAACGCAAAAAAAAAATTGTCTGACCTCCTATGTAAGTTATTTTAAATGTCTGACACCTCAAACATATTGAAAAAACGACACTTGCATTTATATATACACTGTGGGCCAAAATAAAGAGTACTAAAGAAAATATTGCTAGAGTAAGAGTTGTTTTAGGAAATTTGCAACCCGTCCAATCAACTGGAACAAGGAAAATCTCAAAAGAAACTCGGATTTCCCGCACATCAGCTTGAAGAACACTGCCATCTTAAAGTATTTAAAAAAGTTTACTATCAGAAACTTACTGCCAATGTAAGAAAAACGACTGGAAAGAAGTCATTTGCTACTAAGAAGATTCCGCGCTCGTGAAGACATTAGAAAAATATAGTTTTCAAATAAAAAAATGTTTTATTTACGACCTTCTGAAAATACTCAAAATAATAAGAAGAAATTCCTCTAAAGTATCCTTTAATTGAAAAAAAAATCATTTCTCAAAAGGTTTAATGGTCTCTGTTGCAGTATCCATGTTGGGAAAATCTTGACCGATTTTTGTTGATGCCGGAGTAAAACTTAATTAAAAAACACCTCAAGAACAAATCTTGCAGCACCTATTACCTGAAATTGAAGAAATATGTTATGATTACACTTTTCAGCAGGATAATGCTCCTTCGCACACTTCCCACAATACAAGAATATTTTTGAGGGAAAATTGCCCGTACTATATTGAGCCAGAGATGTGGCCACCTAACAGCCTAGAATTAAATCCGGTTGACTATTAAATTTTTAAACAAAATTTGTATGATGAACAACAATTTGAAACCATCGAAGAGCTCAAAGAAAGAATGCAGTTTGTTTGAAACAATTTTGAACAGACTGTAATAAATGGGGCTATCAATTTATGGCACAGACGACTTCAAAAAGTGGTATACAATAATGGTGGCCACATTCATAATATTTTAGTCATTTAGTCTAAGTTTTAAAATTATTAAACTGTTTTCATAAATATGTTATTTGTTAAAATGTTAAATTTTCCTAATTTAATAAAAAAATTAATTTTTGCAAATCCGGTAATTTAAAAAAAAAACCTTTATTACTGTAGTGTTCTGGATAGTTAACCTACCTAAAAAACATATCAGTTCAATTTTAGCTAAGATAGTTTTCATTTGCAACGAGCTCAAATGCACCGTTACATAATTTTTTTTATAAGTCCGACCCTGTACGTTTTTTTTTCGCTTTCAAGTTTGCAGTCATGTTGAGGACATGTTAGGCTATTAGCCCCGCAAAAATAAATTAAATCGTTTTAAAAACAAAAAAGTTATTTTCAACCACAAAATGTACTTCTTTATTTCGGCCACAGTGTATAAAATTTATAATTACTGTCTGACACGTCAAAGTGGTCGATTTCACAGTATCACAAAATTAATAATAACCATTCGCTTAATCTATATATATAAAACTCAAAGGTGACTGACTGACTGATTGACTGACTGACATAGTGATCTATCAACGCAGAGCCCAAACCGCTGGACGGATGGTGCTGAAATTTGGCATGCAGGTAGATATTATGACGTAGGCATCCGCTAAGAAAGGATTTTGATTAATTCCAACCCCAAGGGATAAAATACGGGATGAAAGTTTGTATGATCTATCAACGCACAGCTCAAACCGCTGGACGGATGGGGCTGAAATTTGGCACGCCGGTAGATGTTATGACGTAGGCACCCGCTAAAAAAGGATTTTGAATAATTCCACCCCCAAAGGGATAAAATTGGAGATAAAAGTTTGTATGAAACTTTGTCAATTTTAAACCATTTAGGTTGAGATTTTGCATGAATATAGCTACTATTACGTAGGCTTCCCCCAAGAAAGGATTTTTGATAAATTACACCCCTAAAGGGATTAAATAGATGATGAAAGTTTGTATGAAAGTTTGTCAATTTTAAACCGATCGGGCTGAGATTTTGCATGCATATAGCTAATGTAACGTAGGCATCCCCTAAGAAAGAATTTTGATTAATTCCACCCCCAAGGAGATAAAATAGGGGATGAAAGTTTGTATGAAACTTTGTCAATTTAAAACCGATTGGGCTGAGATCTTGCATGCATATAGCTACTATGACGTAGGCATTCCTTAGAAGGGATTTTAATAAATAACATCCCTAAGGGGATCCAATAGGCGATGAAAGTTTGTCAATTTTAAACCGATCGGGCTGAGATTTTGCATGCATATAGCTACTATGGCGTAGGCATCCTCGAATAAAGGATTTTGATTAATTCTACCCCTAAGGCGATAAAATAGGGGATAAAAGTTTGTATGAAACTTTGCCAATATCAAACCGATCGGGCTGAGATTTTGCGTGCATATAGCTACTATGACGTAGTCATTGCTTAAGAAAGGATTTTATTAAATTCCACCCCTAAGGGATAAAATAGGGGATGAAAGTTTGTATGAAACTTTGTGAATTTCTAACCGATCGGGCTGAGATTTTGATTGCATATAGCATGCAAGTTTTAATAGTTTTAAAATAATAATAGTCTAATACCACTCGCGCTTTAATGTGCGGGGTGTGTGAAGCGGTAAGGCGGTAGCACGCTGCTGCTGGCCGACATGACACTGTCGATAGACGCGTAGAATCTTGAAAATTCGAAAATAATTTTTTTTCTATTACGTAGTGGTGTAGTAAGAAATGACTTTTTTAAATTTAACTCCTAAGGATTTAAAATAGGGGTTAAAAATTTGTATGAAATTGGGTGGCAAAAAACTAAAGTTCACGCGGATAAAGTCGCGGGCGGCCGCTAGTTTTTGCATAAAGTATGAGTATAGTATTACCTAATATTGTCTGATAGCCAAATGAAATCTTTTGTATAATAATTTTTTTTAACTTAAATCTAGACTTTGCTCGTAAGTATATAGTAAGCCCACATTTATTAATAACCAGCTAATTTTTTTACAAGAGATAAAAAAACAGTATTTTAATGTTCTATGTAAAATAGAATGTCCAATTTTTCAGTCTGGCGATTTAAATAAAATTATAAAAGAATAAAATTTCCGTAATTCCACCCCTAGTATATATACATATTGTGCGCACCCTTATCTTAAGCGAAATAACTAAGATAGTTATTGCAGCAAATGTACATGTACATACACGTGTGCATAAAAATAAATTAATTAATAACCTAAAAACTTTTATTATTTTAAATATTATTAAAAATATTAATTAGGAATTTTTAAATCTATCATAAACAACAACAAATAATTATTACAAGGAATATACTACTGTCACTGTCGAAAACATTTCATTTTCTCGTCAGACTCTAGTTATGCCCCAATGTATTTGATAGACAATTTTCCACATAATAAGTACAGATTTTCCACTTCTAACTTTTCAATGTCTGACATTTATTAATAAATTTTGTGGTATTCGTGAAATCGTCCACTTTGAAGCGTCAGAAAACGCTCTTCGTCAGACAACATAAAATAGTTATTATCCTAACAATTGCGGAAAGTTATACTTTCCCGCACGCGAACTGCCGCGGGAAAGTTAATTGCCGCAAGAGTTAGGATCAATATTTTTTTTACAAGCAAAATCACCTCGAAAATTATTTAGATATTTGAAAAGATGCGATTGTGACAATTAAATCTTTCATAGTCTCAATAAATACACGACTGTAGCTATAGCAACCCTACTTAAACGAGTGAGTTTGTTGTTGCTTTGAGTAAGGTTTACAGGGGTGATTTAATAAATTATGATTTTTTTAAAAACAAACATTATAAAAATCCCTATTTTCATGTAAAATAATCTTAATTTTTTTTTACTATTTGTATGTAGTTCAACAAGATAAAGGTAACAATACAATAATTTGTCAAAAAGGTTATCAGAAAACATATTCAATTAATTAAAAAAAATGCGTGCGGGAAAAAACTTTACCCGCACTCCGTGCGGGAAAGAGATATTTTCTGAATTAAAATGCGTGCGGGAAAGTGTTGTTTTACACATGTTTGTAGAAAAAGCTGTTTTTAACAATTTTAATGAAGGTTTTTCCGACATGTTTGACGTGTCAGACACAAATTAACTTACATATGACGTCACACATTTTTTTTTCGTTTTTTACCAATTATTTAAAAAAAAGAAAACCGTATCTATATGTCGTAAAAATGTCGTAGAAGAAAATAGCGTTAGACTCGGTCTAATAAAGCCATACAAGAAGTTTGGAGAAAGTATCGATTACAACTTTTTTTCCGAATACCTAGGCATTTTACCTAAAGACATACGATCGGTCATTATTTTTGATGTGAATATGTAAAGCACTATTTAGCACAACCCTGTTATTTATTTAGGCTCACTTAAAAAAATTATCAAATGTGCAACGAATTAGTTTTTATGCAAATATACATAGCGCCGTTCTCCTTTTACTGTCTCTTTCTCACTTACTCTCAATAGAGTAAACTACAGTTCCATTGTTAAACATTAAACTTCTCCTAATTACGCATAAAAGATTTATTATTATATACAACAGAAATATATTTTTTCCGAAGTAATTGCATTTATCTATTTATTTAAAATTTTAATGAACTTTCTTTAAATAATTAACGTAAGGTAAGTTTAATTAAAATTAGTATTGTGTGTATATTGGATTGACTTAGTTTTCTCGGTACACACTGGGTCATTATTTCAATAATTATGACTTCTTTTCACGTTTGCTGTAGTAGCCGAATGAACAAGTAGGATTTTTAATGTTTAGTGTTTGCAGATAATTAACAACTATCACTGAATAATAATACCGAGTTTTCATTTCTTTACAAAATTCTATGAAGTGTTAATTTTTACAATAGCAAAAGTCGTTTATTACCAACCGAGAGTATCAAAAGTAATTCAATCGGAATTAAATATCATTTTCGTATAATAATAATAAGAAACCAAAGTTGAGAGAGAGAAAGAATTTCTCAATTCGCCAACTGAAATATCCAACCTAGGTCACTTTTGTTGTTGCCTGTTGTAAATGTGTTAAGTTTGGTTTTTAAAACAACAAAAAATTTAAAAAACAAAATAAACACTTTGTAACGCAAATATAGACAAATACAAGGGTTTTTCTAGTTTTGCATATACTTATATGCAGACACAAATCTAACCTTAATCGATTGTTGTCATAAATTCGCAGTTTCATTGCGATACAACAAGTCGTGTAGGTACAGTGAATTTTTGAAATTAGCAAGTCGGTCGAAAAATTGATGTTAGTCGAGAATATTTTTTATCCATATTTTTTTTCGAAGAGGATAATCGTAACAGCAATTTCTCGCTTAAATGTTTTTATTTTTTTTTGATAATAAAGCACCACACCAGTCAATTATTTGCCACTGGTATTGCGAATTTCAACGTGATTGCTCCAGTCTCAGCGACAAATCCAGGCTTGGTCCACCCAAACCAGCAGCCACACAGCAAAACATTGATGCGGTTCGTCAGCTACTTAAGGATGACCATCATGTAACATACCAGGAAATAAAGGTATCTTTGGGCATTTCAAAGACCTCAATCCAAAAGATCCTACATTAAGAACTGGGTGTTACAAAATTAGTTTCCCGTTGGTTCCCTTATTTAATCACAGAAGAGGAAAAAGTGGTTCCCTTCAATTGGTGTCAAAAAACAGTGAAACGTTTCAACAAAGGAAGATTAAAAACGCTCATAGTATTGTTGATGGCGATGAATTTTGGATTTACGTCTTCGAACCGGAAAATAATTGTCAATCCGCTGTGTGGGTGTTTCACGTTGAGAAAAAACCAATAAAAGTGATCCGTTCTCAAAGTGTGTCAAAGAAAATGGTCGCAAAATCTGGTCATGTGTCAACAATTGCTTTAGAATATTTAAGAACAGTTACTTTCGATTTGGTATATAAACGTTGTTTACCAGTAATTGTCGCAAACTCCGACAAAGCAACACACAACAGCGAATCATCCCACATCAGGACAATGAAAGTGCTACTAAAAATCGAATTGACGTATAGACTTCTTTACGTTCCCGAAAATCAAGAATTTAATTTGTACGCAACGATTTCAGTCCTCAGAAGAAGCCATCGAAGCCTATAAACAGCGATTTCGCAGGTGTCAAATGAAGACTGGAATAAATGTTTCACCAATAGGTTTGAACGTATGTAAAAGTGTGCCCATCTTGGTGGGACATACTTTAAAAAGAAATAAAGTACTTTAAAGACTTTAAAGACTATATGCCAAACTAAAAAGACAACTCTCGTATAAGCTTTTTGTTTACAATATATGTTAAATTTGGGTTTTAAAACAATTTTTGAAAACAGACGTATAAAAAGAAAAACAAGCGAAATAAACAATTTTTAACAAAAATATTTAAAAAAATAAGCTGTTTGTGTACCTATGTACGATATATATTAAATTTGATTTTTGTCGTTTTTTAATATAATCAGTTTGGGTAATATAGGTATTTGATAAATTGATCTATAACGTCTTCAAATCGTAAATACGTTAGCTCTGATTTTCAACGCGCTCTAGCCACTCCAATATAAAATAGATATCTTAATATTAAGTTAAGCCTGAAACAATGTAACACTTTAAACTATGGTTATATTTTTCCTTCGTGAATTTGGGATAAGTGATAAACAGCAGACAAACTTAACAATTTATTGATAAACACAAATAAATAAAAACTTCTTAAAATAATCTACACAACTTTGAAACAGTCACAATTACTGAATAACGTCTTTAAAATACCTCGTACAACAATTAACACTTCAACGACTGTCCATCGCCAGCTATTAGGTACAATTACAAATCCTCTCCTCCGTCCATAGCGGTCTCTTCTATATCAAATTAATTCCTTCTAGAAGCGTCTCTGAAATTACATCTAGAACAGAACACTCTCGAATCGATCGAAAAGTCACTAGAATATTAACTGTCATTATAAAGCTGCCAATGTCGAGTTAACACGAGAACTTGTTTTGTTTTTAATTATTATTAAATATTTATTTTTTAATTATTAAAATTATTCGTCAAAATTATAAAAAGTCTTGTACAAAACTCCTTATAAAATGCGATTTAGTTTAATTCATGCTCATTTGCAGGACTCGCTAGACTCGACTTGCATTCGTTAAATAAAATAGCTTTTTTCATAACTCGTTATATAAGCTATTTGTGAACAAATTATGTCAAATTTGGTTTTCAAAACGTTTTTTGACGTTTTTTAACGTCTTTCAACAAATAACGTAAAATATAGAAACTAGCGAAATTAACACTTTTTAACGCAAATATAGACAAATACAAGCGATTTCTCTATACTATACTAATATTATAAAGAGGAAAGGTTTGATTTTTTGTTTGTTTGAAATGAATAGGCTCCAAAACTACTGGACCGATTTTAAAAATTCTTTCACCGTTGGCAAGCTACACCATTCCCGATTGACATAGGCTATGTTTCATTTAAAAACAAAATAGGGATCCTTACTAAAATGCCTTTAATGTTACCAAAAATGACCTTAAAATCCTTACATCGCGTGCGCTGAGAATACTATTGATTATAGAATAAAATAATGTACTACGATTTTAAAGAATATATAAAAATCTACAAAAAATGCCGCGACATCGACAGCATATGACTAACTGTTATAGTTACGTCACAATAACTAATTTTTAATTTTTTAAAAGTTTTAATCTTGGTATTAATCCTTATCAAAATAACTTATTTCATAATCACGACAGATATCACAAAGTTAGCATGTGAAATGGGACAAGGCTACTTATAAAGAAATTAAAGGACAATTAAGTTGTAGCAACCAATATAACTGAACCACCAGCTGGTCAACTAGCTCATACACTAAGGATACCGATGATCCCAACTGATCTACCAAATCCATTTAAACCGCTGTAATTTTCTATTAAAACATCTTTCGCTTTTACTAATAATAAGTCTCAAGGTCAAACCTTCCAATTAGTAGGGATCGGTTTTCCTCATGGCCAACCGCCTAAGGCGGGTCGGAGCACCTGAAAATCAATATATTTTGCTGCCAGAAAATAAAACAACATTTAATATTGTTTACAGGGAAGCATTGACCCAATAAATTTAATGGCTTTTGTTATTTTTCTTTAATCCCCGTGTACAATATATGTAAAAAAAAATTAAAATGTTTTTTAACGTTTTTCAGCAAAAAAACGTTAAAAAAATAAAAGGAGCAAAGTAAACTTTTTATTCGCTAAGGATACCGGATTCATAGATATTTTACTAATTTTTTGTGAGGCATCGTGGGATTTTAAAAAACACACAACGTTTAAATTCTATAAGAACTCCATTTAATTTTGACTAACTGGTTTCTATAACTAAGTGGGTTTCTGTGTAAAAATTTCAGCTTCCTGTGTCAATTAGGTATAATAAAAATGTAAAATATTTTAAACCGTTTCAACTCTTAATTTTGCAATATTATGAAGTCGGTTGACACACGTTGAAACTGTAAAAACTTTTACTCGGATGACCACTCCTACATACCTACATACGCAAACGACCAAGTTCGCATGACAAACTGTGGTTGTGGTCAAAATATTTATTTCAATTTTTTATGAATCAGAACTTTCTCTTATTTCGACTATTCGTATCAAAAATTTATGTTCGAATAATTTTTATACATATAATCCTTGTTTTAAAATAACTACTTGGATGACCGAGCTTTGCTCGCATAACATCTAAATCATGGTAGTATAGTGTAAGTTAAGTTTTGGAAGCATCTTTCTTTAGCAGCACCTGTGGGTCTACGAATATCTCATTATTTTGATAAAGGTTTTCTTAAAATAATTATTGACTGTGTAAAGTTTGAGAAACCTGACTTGTTTGTATTTAATCACGATTGTTTACAAGATGTTCTTAAGACGAGTTGCGGCTTTGTGAAATTAGTTGTCTATAAGTTTTTATTTTTAATTTAAAGCATTTTTAATAAATTCCTAGCTGAAAAATACGCATAATCTATAGATAATTAAATAAAGAAGTCAATTTCTTGGTTTATCCTCTAAGCAAACTAGTGAAGAAGTAGTGTTACAGTTGCTCTTTTTGAGTTAATTGTTGCAGTTTTTTAAGCTTGCAAACACGGATGAAATGACCCTAAGCTTGATCGATTTATTGCTGCTGAAACTCTCTGAATACCTACTCAGTTTAATAAAAATCTTTTGAGCCGTTTCCGAAATTCAGATTATATATATATATATATATATATATAGAAAAGGGGAAAATTATTGGGCATGTACGCAAAAAGGATCATAGGATTACGAGTAAGAATGGTAACCGCAGACATGCATGTTTCTGGCTCATTAGCCGTCATCAGTGCGGCATAACCAAGTAGGGCATTGCACTTGGCTAGCAAAAGTGTTGGGTACTTGGGAGCAAAGGATGTTGGGAAAACATGTGTAAAGAAACATAAAAACACAAAAACAACGAAAGCTCACACAGGAGTCCTATCGCCATTTTGTGCTTTCGGCCAGCTGTGCCAATGGGTTTTCGGCTAGCAACTAGCGTCGCAACGTTGGCGAAACGGACTCATTGTGTTTGAGTCGTTCTAAGCCCAGGATATGAAATAAACAAAGTGCCAAGAAAATGCGTATTAATATAAAGAAAAGGGGAAAATTATTGGGCATGTACGCAAAAAGGATCATAGGATTACGAGTAAGAATGGTAACCGCAGACATGCATGTTTCTGGCTCATTAGCCGTCATCAGTGCGGCATAACCAAGTAGGGCATTGCACTTGGCTAGCAAAAGTGTTGGGTACTTGGGAGCAAAGGATGTTGGGAAAACATGTGTAAAGAAACATAAAAACACAAAAACAACGAAAGCTCACACAGGAGTCCTATCGCCATTTTGTGCTTTCGGCCAGCTGTGCCAATGGGTTTTCGGCTAGCAACTAGCGTCGCAACGTTGGCGAAACGGACTCATTGTGTTTGAGTCGTTCTAAGCCCAGGATATGAAATAAACAAAGTGCCAAGAAAATGCGTATTAATATAAAGAAAAGGGGAAAATTATTGGGCATGTACGCAAAAAGGATCATAGGATTACGAGTAAGAATGGTAACCGCAGACATGCATGTTTCTGGCTCATTAGCCGTCATCAGTGCGGCATAACCAAGTAGGGCATTGCACTTGGCTAGCAAAAGTGTTGGGTACTTGGGAGCAAAGGATGTTGGGAAAACATGTGTAAAGAAACATAAAAACACAAAAACAACGAAAGCTCACACAGGAGTCCTATCGCCATTTTGTGCTTTCGGCCAGCTGTGCCAATGGGTTTTCGGCTAGCAACTAGCGTCGCAACGTTGGCGAAACGGACTCATTGTGTTTGAGTCGTTCTAAGCCCAGGATATGAAATAAACAAAGTGCCAAGAAAATGCGTATTAATATAAAAAAAAGGGGAAAATTATTGGGCATGTACGCAAAAAGGATCATAGGATTACGAGTAAGAATGGTAACCGCAGACATGCATGTTTCTGGCTCATTAGCCGTCATCAGTGCGGCATAACCAAGTAGGGCATTGCACTTGGCTAGCAAAAGTGTTGGGTACTTGGGAGCAAAGGATGTTGGGAAAACATGTGTAAAGAAACATAAAAACACAAAAACAACGAAAGCTCACACAGGAGTCCTATCGCCATTTTGTGCTTTCGGCCAGCTGTGCCAATGGGTTTTCGGCTAGCAACTAGCGTCGCAACGTTGGCGAAACGGACTCATTGTGTTTGAGTCGTTCTAAGCCCAGGATATGAAATAAACAAAGTGCCAAGAAAATGCGTATTAATATAAAGAAAAGGGGAAAATTATTGGGCATGTACGCAAAAAGGATCATAGGATTACGAGTAAGAATGGTAACCGCAGACATGCATGTTTCTGGCTCATATCCTGGGCTTAGAACGACTCAAACACAATGAGTCCGTTTCGCCAACGTTGCGACGCTAGTTGCTAGCCGAAAACCCATTGGCACAGCTGGCCGAAAGCACAAAATGGCGATAGGACTCCTGTGTGAGCTTTCGTTGTTTTTGTGTTTTTATGTTTCTTTACACATGTTTTCCCAACATCCTTTGCTCCCAAGTACCCAACACTTTTGCTAGCCAAGTGCAATGCCCTACTTGGTTATGCCGCACTGATGACGGCTAATGAGCCAGAAACATGCATGTCTGCGGTTACCATTCTTACTCGTAATCCTATGATCCTTTTTGCGTACATGCCCAATAATTTTCCCCTTTTCTTTATATTAATACGCATTTTCTTGGCACTTTGTTTATTATATATATATATATATATATATATATATATATATATATATATATATATTATAACATATATGAATAATAATAATAATATGTTTTGATAATATCAATCACTATGTTATAAAATATTCCTTACCTTTAATTAATTTTAAATTTTAAATATAAATAGTGAATTGGTAAGAATTAACTCAGTGTAATTATTTTCCAATATGATTAATTAAATATGCTACCGGCTATTCCCTTAAGTCAAGGTCAGAGTTCAAATATTCAACCAAACTAGATTCAAAATCAATTAATACACAAATTTGCAATAAAATGACTGTATAACCGCACTATCCTAGACCAACAATATTTTCTAGGCGTGAATTGCATATAAATTTCTAACCTTTCTAATTCAAAATGTGTCAAACTTCAAAGATACCGTTGATAAACCCAAATATGCATCAAATATATAAAATGAAGTATTCTGACTTGAGTTATTAAACAATTTGGATTAAACTTATCAAAAAGGTGAATAATAATAATAATAATTTAGTTAAATACATAAAACAGTGAAATAAAAATGTTCATCAAAATTTCAAAAATCAAACACATATAAAACTCTTTATTATAACGAGTGCAAAGTTGTTACCATTTGTGTGACGCTTCACTCCTCTTCTGGAATCAGGATTCAGTGCTTAGGACAATCTACTTTCTTCCTCCAATACAGCAAAGATTTCAGGAAACTTTATGAAGATCAATTAATCAATTCCTCTTCAAAACCAAGCGATGGATGGCTACTATTTTCTTCTGGTAAGTGTAATTAAGACTTTCTTTCTTGTTAAATATTAATTTAATCTTCTTTAACTCAATTAAAATACAGTTATACCATAAAGTGCTCAGCCCCATAAATTGAAATATCTATTTCTTCATAAAATCATATAAATTTCTCTTACCAATTGCTCTCTCTGGTTACCTTGGGATAATCTTGATACTTTAAACTGTTTTAATACTTTCTATTCTCAATACTTTCAAAAAAAACTCAAAATTTCTACGGAGCAAATTTTTAATACAACTTCTCTTTCAACAACCAGAAAACAAGTGATTCTATCTTCTACAAACTTCTTAACTAATTATTTATAATATAAATCTTACTAATCTCCTTTTAACTTTCTTTTAACATCATAATTTTTACAAAAAATCTTCATCGAAACTTTTTACATCCTTCCTCTTCAGAAGGTCGAAAACAAGCGAGATTCTATCAGAATCAACAAAAAAACAATTGACAAATTCAACAAACTTAAATCTATACATCTTTTCCATCTAATCGCCTACTAATTTCTTATTCAAATAAAATTTTTAACAAAATCTAATTCTTGATTCAATATTACAATTTAAAACAATGATCATTCTTTTTTTTATATTCTTATGAAATTTACTAGCACTACAAACTAATAATTTTCTCTTTTTCAGAATATTTCATTTGGCATTTGAACTATTAATAAATTAGAATATGGTTGGTAAATACGTATTATTTAAAAGTAAGTAGAAGTTTTAACATGTATTTTAACTATTTGTGATGTCTTTTTTTTTATAATTTAATTTTCTCATTTACTTACACCCCTAATTCATTTAAAATTAATGTTTGATTACTAACGTATTGGCAATTTTATAAACTTTTAATTATCTACTTTACCCATTTATCAATTTCATAATTATCAAAACTTTATATAATGTAGATTAATCATTTTTGAATCTTTAAATAAAAATCTTTGAAATGTATTTGTATTTTTTTTTTCTTATTATTCTATTTTCTTTTTTCTTTTTTTAGGAATTATGAAGAAGATGATGATAATCAATCCCAATGTTACAAAATTTGCGCTCTGACTCGAAATAAGAAAATCTCCTTTCTCTACTTTCCATTAGATTTTCGTTCTACATTCTTATTTAATATAACATAGTAACTAATATCATCTCAAATCCCCCAATTAAAATTTTTACATCAAACATTTCATTGATGTTGGATTAAAAATTATAATTTTAATCTATTTTTTTTTTAATAAATAAACACTCATTTTACAAAAACTTTAGCCTCAATTAATATTATTTGCACAGATTGTATAAACCTTTTTTTAATAAAACCATTCAATCTTAATTTGATATTTACATCTTAATACTATTATTTACAAAACTTTGCTATTAATATCATCTACCTAACATCTTTATGAATTTTTTTAATTTGTAAAATTCTGTTAATCTCAAATTTCTTCCCCCTTTCTAACATTCATTCAAATATAACTTAATTTTTCTACTTTTAAACTTGTTCCCCCTTATTTAATATATTTCCTATACATTTAATTTTCCGATACACCTAAATATCTTGCCTCTTTCCTGATATTTCCAAATATACCTAATACCTATTATAGATTTAAATTTCTTCCCCCTTTCTTGGTATTTTCCTATATACCTAAAAGCTATTATAAATTTAGTTTTCTTCCCCCTTTCTTTATATTTCCAAATGTACAATTTTTCCCAGAATGCTTGTTTTATCTTTCCCAAGAAATATTTACAAAATTGCTTATCATCCACAGACAAATTTAGATTTTCTCTGTTGTTAACAATTTGATGGTGCATTATTGCTTGAATTTCTTCTACTTGTTCTGGTTTATTCTGTTTTTTCGTATGACTTAGCAATATACCACTGTCTTTGACTTTCTGAATTATTTTATTTTCACTCTTTTCTGCTTGTTTTGCTTTATATTCATCTACAAATTTCTTAATAGTCTTCTCCCTTCCTTCATCTATTTGATTTGTGTCTTCCTCTGTACTCTTCAAATTGTCTTGTTTTATGTTATTAATTTCTCTTCTAAATATCTTAGTATCTTCTTTTATTTCCTTCAATCTTTTATTATTCTCTTCAAGTTTTTTATTCATATTTTCCTTCATATCTTCCGTCATTTCATCCAATATTTTATTATTCTCATCCAATTTTTTATTATTTTCCTCTAGTTTGTTATTCATATATTCTTTCATGTCTTCTGTCATTCCATCCAATTTTTTATTCTTCTCTTCAACTTTCTCTTCAATTGTTTCATTCATATTCATAATATTTTTATCCATAGTCATCATAATACTTTTATTCATTTCTTCAAACTTCTTATCCAACTCTTTTATAATATCTTCCTTCCTTTCATCCAATTTTTCATTCTTATCCTCCAATTTCTCTTCAAATTTCTTACTATCATCTTCTATTTTCTCCAATATTTCGTTAGTCTCATTCAATTTCTTATTGTTCTCCTCTGGTTTATTATTCATATCTTCTTTTACTTCATCTAATCCTTCATTATTTTCTTCTAGTTTGTTATTCACTTCTTCTTTTAATTTCTCATTCATATTTTCTGTCATGTCTTCTTGTATTTCATCCAATTTTTCGTAAGCCTCATTCAATTTTTTATTCTTCTCTTCAAAATACTTATTATCTTCTTTGATTTCATCTAATTTTTTATTAATATCTTCTTTCATCTTCATATTATCTTCTTTAATATCTTTTCTCATCTTCATATTATCTTCTTTTATATGATCCAACTTTTTATTATTTTCTTCAAATTTCTTATCCATATCTTTACTCATATTCATCATGAGACTTTGTATCATCCTGAACATATCAGGTTGGGACTCCTCTCTTGGTCTTTCCTGTACTACCTGTTCTTCCTGTTCATTTTCACCTGCAGTTGCTTCTATCTCTATTTCAACCATGGTTCGATCCTGCTCTCCCCCTATCTCTATTAAATTCTCTCCTTCTTCCGTTTCTGCTTCTTCCTGTGTCTGTCCAGTTTGAATCAGCTCTTCCACTCGATAATCTCCGGCTCCTAACACTCTCTCTTCATGTACTTGTACCGCCACACTTTCCATCTCAATCTCTCCTCCATCACTACTTTCACTCTCATCTCCTACTATCTTACCATCTCTCAATCTCATTTTTCCCTCCATATTCACAATTTATTCTATCGAGATAAATATAACTAATATGAATCACAAAAAAAATTTCAAATCAAGTTTTCAAAAAAAAAATTTTAAATATTAATTATTTAAATAGGCTCTAATTTTGATTGTTTAGAGCGAAATAATAAAAAAAAAAAATTTAACAAAATTCTCAAATTTTAATTATTTGAATCGGCTCTAATTTTGATTGTTTAGAGCCAAATAATGAAACAACAACCTTAACAAAACTCTCAAGTTTTAATTCTTAGAATAGGCTCTAATTTCGATTGTTTAGAGCCCCACGTTGGGCGCCAAAATTTATAACATATATGAATAATAATAATAATATGTTTTGATAATATCAATCACTATGTTATAAAATATTCCTTACCTTTAATTAATTTTAAATTTTAAATATAAATAGTGAATTGGTAAGAATTAACTCAGTGTAATTATTTTCCAATATGATTAATTAAATATGCTACCGGCTATTCCCTTAAGTCAAGGTCAGAGTTCAAATATTCAACCAAACTAGATTCAAAATCAATTAATACACAAATTTGCAATAAAATGACTGTATAACCGCACTATCCTAGACCAACAATATTTTCTAGGCGTGAATTGCATATAAATTTCTAACCTTTCTAATTCAAAATGTGTCAAACTTCAAAGATACCGTTGATAAACCCAAATATGCATCAAATATATAAAATGAAGTATTCTGACTTGAGTTATTAAACAATTTGGATTAAACTTATCAAAAAGGTGAATAATAATAATAATAATTTAGTTAAATACATAAAACAGTGAAATAAAAATGTTCATCAAAATTTCAAAAATCAAACACATATAAAACTCTTTATTATAACGAGTGCAAAGTTGTTACCATTTGTGTGACGCTTCACTCCTCTTCTGGAATCAGGATTCAGTGCTTAGGACAATCTACTTTCTTCCTCCAATACAGCAAAGATTTCAGGAAACTTTATGAAGATCAATTAATCAATTCCTCTTCAAAACCAAGCGATGGATGGCTACTATTTTCTTCTGGTAAGTGTAATTAAGACTTTCTTTCTTGTTAAATATTAATTTAATCTTCTTTAACTCAATTAAAATACAGTTATACCATAAAGTGCTCAGCCCCATAAATTGAAATATCTATTTCTTCATAAAATCATATAAATTTCTCTTACCAATTGCTCTCTCTGGTTACCTTGGGATAATCTTGATACTTTAAACTGTTTTAATACTTTCTATTCTCAATACTTTCAAAAAAAACTCAAAATTTCTACGGAGCAAATTTTTAATACAACTTCTCTTTCAACAACCAGAAAACAAGTGATTCTATCTTCTACAAACTTCTTAACTAATTATTTATAATATAAATCTTACTAATCTCCTTTTAACTTTCTTTTAACATCATAATTTTTACAAAAAATCTTCATCGAAACTTTTTACATCCTTCCTCTTCAGAAGGTCGAAAACAAGCGAGATTCTATCAGAATCAACAAAAAAACAATTGACAAATTCAACAAACTTAAATCTATACATCTTTTCCATCTAATCGCCTACTAATTTCTTATTCAAATAAAATTTTTAACAAAATCTAATTCTTGATTCAATATTACAATTTAAAACAATGATCATTCTTTTTTTTATATTCTTATGAAATTTACTAGCACTACAAACTAATAATTTTCTCTTTTTCAGAATATTTCATTTGGCATTTGAACTATTAATAAATTAGAATATGGTTGGTAAATACGTATTATTTAAAAGTAAGTAGAAGTTTTAACATGTATTTTAACTATTTGTGATGTCTTTTTTTTTTATAATTTAATTTTCTCATTTACTTACACCCCTAATTCATTTAAAATTAATGTTTGATTACTAACGTATTGGCAATTTTATAAACTTTTAATTATCTACTTTACCCATTTATCAATTTCATAATTATCAAAACTTTATATAATGTAGATTAATCATTTTTGAATCTTTAAATAAAAATCTTTGAAATGTATTTGTATTTTTTTTTTCTTATTATTCTATTTTCTTTTTTCTTTTTTTAGGAATTATGAAGAAGATGATGATAATCAATCCCAATGTTACAAAATTTGCGCTCTGACTCGAAATAAGAAAATCTCCTTTCTCTACTTTCCATTAGATTTTCGTTCTACATTCTTATTTAATATAACATAGTAACTAATATCATCTCAAATCCCCCAATTAAAATTTTTACATCAAACATTTCATTGATGTTGGATTAAAAATTATAATTTTAATCTATTTTTTTTTTAATAAATAAACACTCATTTTACAAAAACTTTAGCCTCAATTAATATTATTTGCACAGATTGTATAAACCTTTTTTTAATAAAACCATTCAATCTTAATTTGATATTTACATCTTAATACTATTATTTACAAAACTTTGCTATTAATATCATCTACCTAACATCTTTATGAATTTTTTTAATTTGTAAAATTCTGTTAATCTCAAATTTCTTCCCCCTTTCTAACATTCATTCAAATATAACTTAATTTTTCTACTTTTAAACTTGTTCCCCCTTATTTAATATATTTCCTATACATTTAATTTTCCGATACACCTAAATATCTTGCCTCTTTCCTGATATTTCCAAATATACCTAATACCTATTATAGATTTAAATTTCTTCCCCCTTTCTTGGTATTTTCCTATATACCTAAAAGCTATTATAAATTTAGTTTTCTTCCCCCTTTCTTTATATTTCCAAATGTACAATTTTTCCCAGAATGCTTGTTTTATCTTTCCCAAGAAATATTTACAAAATTGCTTATCATCCACAGACAAATTTAGATTTTCTCTGTTGTTAACAATTTGATGGTGCATTATTGCTTGAATTTCTTCTACTTGTTCTGGTTTATTCTGTTTTTTCGTATGACTTAGCAATATACCACTGTCTTTGACTTTCTGAATTATTTTATTTTCACTCTTTTCTGCTTGTTTTGCTTTATATTCATCTACAAATTTCTTAATAGTCTTCTCCCTTCCTTCATCTATTTGATTTGTGTCTTCCTCTGTACTCTTCAAATTGTCTTGTTTTATGTTATTAATTTCTCTTCTAAATATCTTAGTATCTTCTTTTATTTCCTTCAATCTTTTATTATTCTCTTCAAGTTTTTTATTCATATTTTCCTTCATATCTTCCGTCATTTCATCCAATATTTTATTATTCTCATCCAATTTTTTATTATTTTCCTCTAGTTTGTTATTCATATATTCTTTCATGTCTTCTGTCATTCCATCCAATTTTTTATTCTTCTCTTCAACTTTCTCTTCAATTGTTTCATTCATATTCATAATATTTTTATCCATAGTCATCATAATACTTTTATTCATTTCTTCAAACTTCTTATCCAACTCTTTTATAATATCTTCCTTCCTTTCATCCAATTTTTCATTCTTATCCTCCAATTTCTCTTCAAATTTCTTACTATCATCTTCTATTTTCTCCAATATTTCGTTAGTCTCATTCAATTTCTTATTGTTCTCCTCTGGTTTATTATTCATATCTTCTTTTACTTCATCTAATCCTTCATTATTTTCTTCTAGTTTGTTATTCACTTCTTCTTTTAATTTCTCATTCATATTTTCTGTCATGTCTTCTTGTATTTCATCCAATTTTTCGTAAGCCTCATTCAATTTTTTATTCTTCTCTTCAAAATACTTATTATCTTCTTTGATTTCATCTAATTTTTTATTAATATCTTCTTTCATCTTCATATTATCTTCTTTAATATCTTTTCTCATCTTCATATTATCTTCTTTTATATGATCCAACTTTTTATTATTTTCTTCAAATTTCTTATCCATATCTTTACTCATATTCATCATGAGACTTTGTATCATCCTGAACATATCAGGTTGGGACTCCTCTCTTGGTCTTTCCTGTACTACCTGTTCTTCCTGTTCATTTTCACCTGCAGTTGCTTCTATCTCTATTTCAACCATGGTTCGATCCTGCTCTCCCCCTATCTCTATTAAATTCTCTCCTTCTTCCGTTTCTGCTTCTTCCTGTGTCTGTCCAGTTTGAATCAGCTCTTCCACTCGATAATCTCCGGCTCCTAACACTCTCTCTTCATGTACTTGTACCGCCACACTTTCCATCTCAATCTCTCCTCCATCACTACTTTCACTCTCATCTCCTACTATCTTACCATCTCTCAATCTCATTTTTCCCTCCATATTCACAATTTATTCTATCGAGATAAATATAACTAATATGAATCACAAAAAAAATTTCAAATCAAGTTTTCAAAAAAAAAATTTTAAATATTAATTATTTAAATAGGCTCTAATTTTGATTGTTTAGAGCGAAATAATAAAAAAAAAAATTTAACAAAATTCTCAAATTTTAATTATTTGAATCGGCTCTAATTTTGATTGTTTAGAGCCAAATAATGAAACAACAACCTTAACAAAACTCTCAAGTTTTAATTCTTAGAATAGGCTCTAATTTCGATTGTTTAGAGCCCCACGTTGGGCGCCAAAATTTATAACATATATGAATAATAATAATAATATGTTTTGATAATATCAATCACTATGTTATAAAATATTCCTTACCTTTAATTAATTTTAAATTTTAAATATAAATAGTGAATTGGTAAGAATTAACTCAGTGTAATTATTTTCCAATATGATTAATTAAATATGCTACCGGCTATTCCCTTAAGTCAAGGTCAGAGTTCAAATATTCAACCAAACTAGATTCAAAATCAATTAATACACAAATTTGCAATAAAATGACTGTATAACCGCACTATCCTAGACCAACAATATTTTCTAGGCGTGAATTGCATATAAATTTCTAACCTTTCTAATTCAAAATGTGTCAAACTTCAAAGATACCGTTGATAAACCCAAATATGCATCAAATATATAAAATGAAGTATTCTGACTTGAGTTATTAAACAATTTGGATTAAACTTATCAAAAAGGTGAATAATAATAATAATAATTTAGTTAAATACATAAAACAGTGAAATAAAAATGTTCATCAAAATTTCAAAAATCAAACACATATAAAACTCTTTATTATAACGAGTGCAAAGTTGTTACCATTTGTGTGACGCTTCACTCCTCTTCTGGAATCAGGATTCAGTGCTTAGGACAATCTACTTTCTTCCTCCAATACAGCAAAGATTTCAGGAAACTTTATGAAGATCAATTAATCAATTCCTCTTCAAAACCAAGCGATGGATGGCTACTATTTTCTTCTGGTAAGTGTAATTAAGACTTTCTTTCTTGTTAAATATTAATTTAATCTTCTTTAACTCAATTAAAATACAGTTATACCATAAAGTGCTCAGCCCCATAAATTGAAATATCTATTTCTTCATAAAATCATATAAATTTCTCTTACCAATTGCTCTCTCTGGTTACCTTGGGATAATCTTGATACTTTAAACTGTTTTAATACTTTCTATTCTCAATACTTTCAAAAAAAACTCAAAATTTCTACGGAGCAAATTTTTAATACAACTTCTCTTTCAACAACCAGAAAACAAGTGATTCTATCTTCTACAAACTTCTTAACTAATTATTTATAATATAAATCTTACTAATCTCCTTTTAACTTTCTTTTAACATCATAATTTTTACAAAAAATCTTCATCGAAACTTTTTACATCCTTCCTCTTCAGAAGGTCGAAAACAAGCGAGATTCTATCAGAATCAACAAAAAAACAATTGACAAATTCAACAAACTTAAATCTATACATCTTTTCCATCTAATCGCCTACTAATTTCTTATTCAAATAAAATTTTTAACAAAATCTAATTCTTGATTCAATATTACAATTTAAAACAATGATCATTCTTTTTTTTATATTCTTATGAAATTTACTAGCACTACAAACTAATAATTTTCTCTTTTTCAGAATATTTCATTTGGCATTTGAACTATTAATAAATTAGAATATGGTTGGTAAATACGTATTATTTAAAAGTAAGTAGAAGTTTTAACATGTATTTTAACTATTTGTGATGTCTTTTTTTTTTATAATTTAATTTTCTCATTTACTTACACCCCTAATTCATTTAAAATTAATGTTTGATTACTAACGTATTGGCAATTTTATAAACTTTTAATTATCTACTTTACCCATTTATCAATTTCATAATTATCAAAACTTTATATAATGTAGATTAATCATTTTTGAATCTTTAAATAAAAATCTTTGAAATGTATTTGTATTTTTTTTTTCTTATTATTCTATTTTCTTTTTTCTTTTTTTAGGAATTATGAAGAAGATGATGATAATCAATCCCAATGTTACAAAATTTGCGCTCTGACTCGAAATAAGAAAATCTCCTTTCTCTACTTTCCATTAGATTTTCGTTCTACATTCTAATTTAATATAACATAGTAACTAATATCATCTCAATATATATATATATATATACAAAAGGGGAAAATTATTGGGCATGTACGCAAAAAGGATCAATAAGGCCACGAGTAGCAAAAGTGTTGGGTACTTGGTTATGCCGCACTGATGACGGCTAATGAGCCAGAAACATGCATGTCTGCGGTTACCATTCCTACTCGTGGCCTTATTGATCCTTTTTGCGTACATGCCCAATAATTTTCCCCTTTTGTTTATATTAATACGCATTTTCTTGGCACTTTGTTTATTATATATATATATATATATATATATTAGCGGACCCAGCGGACTTCGTACCACAAATCATTTATGTCATTCTTCCATTTTTCGTTTTTTCAATTTATTTGGATTTTATCGTTATATTTTGTAGTTTATCGATAAAAATATTATATGTCTAACAATACTTAATTAAGTAAGAATTTCTCGTTTAAATATAAGTGATATTAACTGCGCCACCTTACGGTGGCGTGATTAAAGTAATCGAATAAGTAGTGGTTGCTCGTTTAATGGAAGCGCCATCTGGTGGTAACTTCCATTAATAAGAATATCATATTCACATTAACCATTAAAAATACAACATCCTACTGATTTTCACGACAATCGGTTGAACACGGCAGAAGTTGTTACTCTGCAGCGCCACCTTAAACCTTCTCCGTGGAAAGATACATATGAATACCAATTTTTATGACAATCGGTTGAACGGGGCAGAAGTTGCTACTCTGTAGCGCCACCCGGTGGTGAGTGGCATCAGTGAGCATATTATGTAAACCGATTGATCAGTTATCGACCGGGGATGAACAATAATTAAATTACCAAAATGGCTATAAAAAAATAGGGGTTGGTGATAAAAAAGTAAAAATTTAGGGTTGTATGTATTTTTCAATGCCACATGATAAAAAAATAAAAACAAAAAATTTCGCCCAAAAATTAAAAAAAAAATTTAAGGGTGAACAACCCTTATTACTTAGGGGTATGAAAAATAGATGTTGGCCGATTCTCAGACCTACTTAATATGCTCACAAAATTTCATGAGAATCGGTCAAGCCATTTCGGAGGAGTTCAAGTTCGAACACCGTGACACGAGAATTTTATATATTAGATATATATATATATATATATATATATATATATATATATATATATATATATATATATATATATATATATATATATATATATATATATATATAAGGATAAAAAATATTGTTAAATACAAATATTTTTTATAAAAATGAAAATTTAAACTTACTCTTCTTGAGGTTAACATTTTCTTAGCAATTTCTATTTTATATGAACACATTTATAGTTTATATTAAAATGACAGTTGTTAAAATTTATATTTCAAAATTTCTAAGGTACTACAAAATCTACATCACAGTAAGTACACTTTATGTAACAAAAAAAAATATATATATATTTTAATAGAAAATAATGTATACTCAATTTAGTTAAGTTTAATTTTTATATTTATCGTTGGTAGTGATTCGATTATTTTCAATTTATAGTGGTGGTAAATATGGTTGTTTGATATAAGAAAAGGTGTATAAATAATATGTTCTATTTTTATTTATTTTTTTGTTTAAAATTATTAATTGATTTTTTATAAATAGTTATTATTATGAGATAGGATGTAGCAATAAATATTACTTAATTTTTCTATATCTGATTTTCTATTTATACAATTTTCAGTTTTTTGTATGTTTGTCATTTCTAAAAATAAACGAAATTGCTAAGAAAATGTTAACCTCAAGAAGAGCCTAAGTTTAAATTTTCATTTTTATAAAAAATATTTGTATTTAACAATATTTTTTATCTTGTAGAAAGTCTTGATAATGAATTAAATAAATTCGAAAGCTAGACACATACTTCAAAGAGTTTTCTTATAAAAGCCTAACTTGACTGCATCTCCAAGAATTTTGATCCTTAGATTTAAACAGTCACTAATATATATATATATATATAAAACTCAAAGGTGACTGACTGACTGATATAGTGATCTATCAACGCAGAGCCCAAACCGCTGGACGGATGGGGCTGAAATTTGGCATGCAGGTAGATGTTATAACTTAGGCATCCGCTAAGAAAGGATTTTAATTAATTCCACCCCCAACGGGATAAAATAGGGGATGAAAGTTTGTAGGGTCTATCAACGCACAGCTCAAACCGCTGGACGGATGGGGCTGAAATTTGGCATGCAGGTAGATCTTATGACGTAAGCATTCGCTAAGAAAGGATTTTGATTAATTCCACTCCCAAGGGCATAATAGGAGATGAAAGTTTGTATAAAACTTTGTCAATTTTAAACCGTTTGGGCTGAATCCTCACATGCATATAGTTACTACAACGAAGGAATCGCCTAAGAAAGGATTTTGATTAATTCCACCCCTAAGGGGATAAAATAGGGGATGAAAGTTTTTATGAAACTCTGTCAATTTTAAACCGATCGGGCTAAGATTTATCATGCATATAGCTACTATAACGTAGGCATCCCATAAGAAAGGATTTTAATTAATTCTACCCCTAAGGGGATAAAATAGGGGATGAAAGTGTATATGAAACTTTGTCAATTTCAAACCGATCGGGCTAAGATTTTGCATGCACATAGCATGCAAGTTTTTAAAGTTTTAAAATAATAATCGTCTAATACCACTCGAGCTTTACTGAGCGGGGTGTGTGGAGCCGTGAGACGGTAGCATGCTGCTGCTGGCCGACATGACACTGTCGATAGACGCGTAGAATCTTGAAAATTCGAGAATAAATTTGTTTTATTACGTAGTGGTGTACTAAGAAATTACCTTTTTAAATTCCATCCCTAAGGATTTAAAATAGGGGTTGCAAATTTGTATGAACGTTGTACGCGTTTTCTTGGCACTTTGCTTATTTCATTTCCTGGGCTAGAACGACTCAAACACAATGAGTCCGTTTCGCCAACGTGGCGACGCTGGTTGCTAGCCAAAAACCCATTGGCACAGCTGGCCGAAAGCACAAAATGGCGATAGGACTCCTGTGTGAGCGTTCGTTGTTTTTGTGTTTCTTGACACATGTTTCCCCAACATCCTTTGCTCCCAAGTACCCAACACTTTTGCTAGCCAAGTGCAATACTCTTCTTGGTTATGCCGCACTGATGACGGCTAATGAGCCAGAAACATGCATGTCTGCGGTTACCATTCTTACTTGTAACCATGATCCTTGTTGCGTTGCATTCCCGTTATCCTCTCTTTTATATATATATATATATATTGTGGTTTCATAAGTGACTGAAGAGACAGGCCTGTACTGTACTGATGAGCTCTAATAGAGCGAAACACAGTGTCTACAGTTTGGTTTTGCCGTTGTATAGTCTGATTGATATTTATATTTACGTCGCAGCATCATGTGCATTTGAGTTAGGAATTCTAGGTTATGTACCTGTATATATTGCAATTTTTGAAGTAGAGATGGCGCTACTTGCGATTGTTTTTAACTTTCGCAGACTTCCAACAACAAAAACCAGCCAGTCTATACCGGGGATTTCTCTTCATTAGTGACTGAAGAGACAAGCCTATTTATACTGTACTGGTGAGATCTAATAGAGCAAAACACAGTGTCTACAGTTTGGTTTTGCCCTTGTATAGACTAATTTTTACGTCGCAGCATCATGTGCATTTAAGTTAGGAATTCTATTGATTTCTATGTTGTTTTTTCTCTGCTTGTCGATTTTATCATATTTTTTTGTTTTATTTCAGGTTTTATCTCTTAAGGAAATTGGTTGGTAGTTTAAGTTTGACATAAGAAAGTTTTTTGTTTGCATGTTGTTTTTTTGTTAAAGAAGGGGAGAAATTCTTTCTCAATATATTGTATTGGAGTTAGAATGATAATAAATAATTTAGATACTAAAAATACACAAAATCAAACTGATACGAAATTATCTATTTGATATATGTAAAAATGTTTCTTTATCAATAAAAAAATCGGAAATCTGTGGTAAAGATAGCTATAAATCTTGTACAGCAATCTGTTTATCAGATGTTCGTATCTAGTGTACCAACATCTTTTAATAAAAAATAATCTATATAGTTATAGAAAAAAAAAAATAAGTACCTAACTACAGAAGATTTTTTTTTGCTTTATGGGTTTTCGGTAACGCCCCGAACTCGATTTACAACTCTGGTTTTTAAACTCAATTTGTGTTACTTTTTTATTTAAACTAATTAGCTTCTTCACACTCTTCTTTTCAGTTATCTGGCCTCTTATTAATGCTGTTATTTTTTTCTATTTTTTGTTTGTTTTTTGAAACATAGTTCATTTAAATTTATTAAAGATACCCTTTTGGGACATCGATCCAATTTCTTTTGCTGATGTTTCTAAATTGGTTTATTTTTCTGAGCAATAAAAAATAATTGATACTTAACCCGGTAAACATTAAATAAAATATTTTCACTTTTGCCCAAAAAAATCGACGTTTTATCATCATTTCAGTTAATGTCCTGTAAAATGTTCATAGCACAAAAGGCATTCTAGTTCATTAGGCTGAAAAATTTCCGTCGCTAAAAGAAAAAAATATATATCTGTAGACTGAGCAATGTGAAAATTTACCACTAAGGCTTAAAGAATTAATAAGGCGTTTTATAGAAATTTTTTTAAGAAGTAAATGTCTGTATTTATTATCCTTAAAAAAACGAAATTAAGAAATGTCTTATTTGTTTGGATTGCGATTTTATTGACATCTTTTTGAAATTTTTAAGAATTTTTTTATTTTAGTTTCTAGAAATATCACATAGTCAAATAAAATATTTAGTAGTCTTAAGTTTTATTTTTGGAACTAAGTTCCTTACGGCAGGCTTGGATGATTTAGGGATTTTGCTGCGTGACCGAACTGAAAAAAAATGTTATAGTAAAAAACCGTAACGAAAAACCGTTAATTGAGCTGGGTTCGATTCCCGGCCGATGCAATTTTTTTTTTTGGAACTAAGTTCCTTACGGCAGGCTTGGATGAGATAGGAATTTTGCTGCGTGACTGAACTAAAAAAAATGTAATAGTAAAAACCGTACCGAAAAACCGTTAAATAAGACGTGCATCAAACGCATTCTGGAAGTTATTACACGTATCATCGGTGGTTCATTGGTAGAATGCTCGCCTGCCACGCGGGCGGCCCTGGTTTGATTCCCAGCCGATGCAATTTTTTTTGTATATATCTCTTAACTTTTACCTTTTTTTGTTAAAGTAATATAAGATATAATTTTTAAAAATCTTGATAGTTGAAAGTAGGTGAGAAAAAATAAATGTATACATTAGTCTTTAAAGCTCACCTTGAATTTTAAAGAAGCTTCTTTCTTAACGCCAAGATTTCACTGATTTTGATATATTGACCGTTAAATGAGACGTGCGCAGGCGTTACAGTCGTATACACAAGCGAGTAGTGTTATGTGTCGATTCTACATTAGCCGAAGGAACTTAGTTCCTACCTGGTGTCCCACGACACCATTTTAACTTGTTTATTTAGTTTTTTTTTTATCAAAATTCGGTATGTCAACAATTCTTCTAGAGCGGATAGTGACGAATGATGTCAAAAACTTAAGAAAAGGAGATAAGCGCTTTAGAGGGACAGACTAAATAGGATCAAGACTGAGTATTTGACAATAGACAAAATAAATGGACTTGAAATCAATCTGCAGGGCCAGCTGTCTAAACCTTGAAATATTTAGGATCTTTGTTAAAAAAGCATAAAGGGTTAAAGAGTGAACAGGAGAAGAATGAGTGAAGTTAAGTGCGAGAGGAATGTAAGTCCAAATATGAATGGTAGACTTTATAAAATCGTTGTAAGACCAGCGTTGGTGTAGAACATGATAAAAAATAAAGTAAGAGATTAAGTGGTTTGGTGAAAGTGACACAGCTGAGCAAGAAAATCCAGGAAAATAGATTAAGATGGTTTGGTCATGTATAGAGAAAGAATGGGAGTTATGTGAGTAAACGAGTAGATGAATGTGAGATTATGGGTAAGAGAAAGAGAGGAAGACTTAAGGTGGAAGGATTAAATAAATGAGTACCTGAAAGAGAAAATATGTAAAAGTGAGGATTCATTATACCGAGACAGGTGGAAACAAATGATACGGAAGGCTAACGCCGACCCCAACTAAGGTTGAAAAGAGGGTAAGGGAAAAAAGAAGAAGAAGAAACTGTGGAAAAGCCAATTTTTAATAGTAATTGAGTAAAAATAAAGTTGAATTAATATAAAATTTTTAAAATCTAACATAACGAAGTTTACATCTAAGAACGTACTAAGTTTATACCAAGTCTGAACATTAGACTCATAACTTTGGAAAGTCTTACATTCCAATTATTTCTCACATTCCAGGTTTTAAATTTAAGGTAAAATTAAATAAGTGTCTCATGCTACCCGATTTAAATTAAGAAATGGTTAAAAATCCGACTAATCACTAATGGAACTGTGGCCGAATAGTTAAAGGCGCTATCGCCAATTGATAGAGGTCGCAGGTTTGAGTCCTACCGGATTCTTTTCGATCTCCTTAATGTTATTTCTTGTTTAAAAAATTCTATTATAGCTTAAAAAAACGTTTTTATGTCATTTTTATTTGCTTTTATGTAACGTATAATTTTTTATAAGCTATAAATAACTAAATCTTTTAAAAGATAAATAACTATACATAAGCATTAATTATGAAGTCTAAGAAAAGCTTTAAGTTGATTATTTATTGAGTAAAGGAACCACAGCATTTATTAAACACAATTCGGCCGTAAGATGATCTTGAACTTAAACTACCTTGACCGGACATGTTGACCTAAAAAAAATGTAGGTATATACCTGTCGTCTGAACCCATATCGGTATTGTAAATTTCACCTTTTCTTTTCAACGTAAGTATAAGCTGATGCAAGATTGGGTAATCACTATATTGGTGTTTTAATATATATTTAATAAAAGTACTTTCAAATTGTTACTCCATAAGTAATAGAGTGTAAATATAATATTTTCTTTATTTTTTTTTAAATTTTAATTTAATAAACTTATTTTAGATTTTTTCCTGTTTTGATGTTGTTTATTTTATGTTCTTATTTTATTATTTTTTTTTTTCGTCAATTAAAAAACTTTTATTTTTAATATGTGCAATATTCTTTTAAAGGATTTAAACTTCTTCATTTTTTAACTTTCCGCGTTAAAAATTTAACAATTTTAAAAAGCTATTGGTTTCAACCAGATTTTCGACAATCGAGTTTTCACTTGATTCCTACGTTTTGAGGTCCTAGAAAGCCACCCTGCGATAACCATGTCTTTTTGCATGCGTGCGTGCGCGCGCACGTGTTTGTGTGTGCGTGCGCTCGTGTATGTATGTATGTTACCCTCTTAATGGCTTGACTGATCGAAACGAAACTTATAGCGTTTGAAAGAGTTTCAGTTAACTTAGATCTTCTGACAATTTGATGTCATTTCTTAAAAAAGATTGCAGGAAATTTAAATAAAAAACAAAAACCATTTTTTTTTCAGAATAATTTTGGTTGTTGCAACAAACAATTCCAAAACCTTAACCTCAAAAATGATGTCAAATGCCATTTTGGAAACTAAAATCGCGTGCGCACGTGTTTGTGTGTGCTTGCGCTCGTGTATGTATGTATGTTACCCTCTTAATGGCTTGACTGATCGAAACGAAACTTATAGCGTTTGAAAGAGTTTCAGTTAAATTAGATCTTCTGAGAATTTGATGTCATTTCTTAAAAAAGATTGCAGGAAATTTAAAAAAAAAACAATATTTTTTAAGAATAATTTTGGTTGTTGCAACAAACAATTCCAAAACCTTAACCTCAAAAATGATGTCAAATGCCATTCTGGAAACTAAAATCACTTGATTCGTTTTAGAGATATCATTGTCGAAAAATTTGGAAAATTGTGTCAATTTTGCGCTAACAATAATATTTTTAGCATTTAAAAAACTGCGTCAATTGCCGCGTCGAACATCAAAATCGCTCAACGCCCTAATAAGTTATAGCTGTTTAAATCTTCCGTTTCTTTTCTTGAAGATTAAAACAGCTAAAATATACATTCCTGGCTGAACGAGCTCAAATCAGGAAAAAAATACATTTTTGGTGTCTAAAATTAGCGGAAAGTTGAAAGGATGGTTTACAGGGTCAACCTCTTTTTGATTTTTTTTTCAGAATTTTTATGGTTTTTTATGTTTTCTTTTTTAATGAATGCTAACGACCACAGTTTTAAAAATTACAATGTCAATTGTTAGTCATATTTTCATTTAACTCATATCGTAGGTTTAATACGTTTACTTAATTTTTCTGTATTGTTAAATTTAAAACATCAAACTAAATTTTAAAAAAAATATTGTAGAAAATTGCTTTAATTTAAAACACTTTTTCAATCTGTTTATATAGTACATTTTTATGATATAAAAAATCGTGACTGTAAAAAATTCAGCAGGTTAATAATTTGACCAAAATCAAACATTTGACCTGGTAAGGATTACCTAATACAATTTTACTTTTCAACGTTGTGTCCACACAGACTCTCTCTTTTATCATCAGACATGTTCTGTAGCAAGAGTTTGGGCTGCTTTTACTTCCATTCATTCGTAACAAGATATAAAACATAAAGTATAATTTATATGCCTGTATAACGAAACCAAAACCAAAAATAAAATGACTTTGCTTTTCTATTGATGAGTATTTCAATTAGCAAATAAGTTAAGATACCAAAAAATTTCTTGAGAAGGTGTAAAACGCAGATAAACGAGAGCGTTACAAAAGAAAAACAAAAACTTTGGAAAAGTGGTGAATTATTTCTCAACATAGTCTCCTTTTAGCTTGATAAATTTAACACAATGATTCTTTATTCCGTCTGAAAAATACGTTATTTCGAGACCCAGAAAAAAAACATCACTTGCGCTGGTGATCTACTTATTCAACTCAAATTCCTAATTAACAAATGTTTTTTATTTAATTAAAAAAAAAGAATTCGAACGGAGCCAAATCTGGTGAATACGGTGGATGAACTCGTAGCCAAATTCGATCAATTTTGCTGTAGTGACGGCAGAGATGTGAGCCAGTGCGTTATCGTGGTGAAAGAACACTTTTTTTCTTCGACAATTGAGGCAGTTTTTTTTGCAAATTGACGTCGAATTTGCCAATACCTCGACATAGTCTTGCTCTGTGACCGTTTCATCCTTCCCGTGAACTGCACAAAACGATTGCAATCATCTTTCCAGTTTTCACCATCTTCGAAGCACGCCGGCTAAAGTACAGTGTTTTCACTATTCCTTGGTCTTAGGCGTGTACCCGGAAATTCATGTTTCACGGACGGTCTAGAAATGAACTCTTTTGAATTAGACTTAAATAGCATCAATTACAACTTCTGGCGCTTGTTGTCCGGTAACCGTAGCGACGACAGCACAAAATTTCAAGTTTAATATAACCCTTGTGTTCTTTTTACATGCCTACTGCCATTACTATCTCTCACACCTTCAATCGACAATCTGCCTATACGAGATCATGAGTTTTTGTCACGTTATCCTCCGTGGTAGCTTTTTTTGGGGAGCCCTGGCGTAACCCATTAAAAAACGATATGCACCACGTTAAATGTGCGACTACGTGTACCGCCATAAAACACCGCTACGTGTATGGCCGGCCTTAGATTACCCTGTGTATCACTTTCAGAATGACATGTTACTCTTACCTTTAATATTGCTTTAGACATCAAATGTTTTCATATAAGTATTTCATATTTTGCTATATTTTTTAACTAGTTTTCGTAAGATATTTGTAGCGACAGCAAACACTCATGAAAACAAAATCATTTCCTTTAGCATTTTATTTGAAAATTCTTTTAATGTTGTAACTTATCAGATAAAATTTTTTCTTTCAATATCTTTTTATTTCTTATAATAAATTCAGGAGTTTGTTTTAACACAGAAGAGTTATACTATCCAACAGACTATACTGGCATATAATATAGAACCTTCATCGTAGATGTATGCATAAACAGAAGATAGGATGACCGTGTTCTTGAACTTACATCCGACATCTTCGGCCCTGGCAAAGAACCGACAGCACTTGGCCCTGAACTAGAAGAGAAATTTTTACGCTGGTTTCTGACGACACGTATTAGCAGCAAAATAGAAAAGTGTATAATCTACGTCGAATTATTTAATATTTCTATATGAAAGTAGTCATAAAAGTATTTATTTTCCCACTAAGATTCTAAGTACTTATATGGAATTTTCTAACATATTAGCTCATCAATAAATTAATATTATCCTGGTTATTGTGTTCAATAACTTTCGTTTCTACAATAAAATAAATTTTATTTACGAAAAGATATGTTTTTTGTACGTGCGTAAATTTTTCGATTTGAAACGCCATACTAAAGCTTTACCTAAGCTTCTCGGTTACACACCTGTTCTCGACCCAACCGACTTATTACCATTGAATGTTCCCTGCTGGGCCGTTTACGGCGCTCATCAACTTTTTGATTCCCACGTATTCTAAACCTTAACCTACTTTCAAAAGTTTGACTTATCAGAATTTAAATGTCTCTAGAGGTATGATGATTATATTGAAAAACGTGAATGGCCGATTATTTCTACCTGTTCTCACATGCCTTTTATCTGTACTCCCTTCAAAATATCTATCGAGATTAAATTAAAACTTAGTGTTATGGTATTAGTAACGTGATTAAATAATCTTACGTGAATTTTATAATCGTATACGATTTAACGTAGTTTTTTTATATACCTACATTGGTAAACGATTATTCTGAGATATCTTTCATAGGATTTTTGAAATTTTAGAAAGTTTAAAAACAATAGTAAATTAAATGACATAAGGAGAAATTGAAAACATGTCGCATTTATCAGGATTTGCAACCACAACCTTTTCCTCTACGGCGCAACGCTCCAACAAGCTATGTATGCTTAGTAATTAATTTGCTTTTTGGTCGTTAAATTCAACTCATGTCACAGAGAGAGATAGAGAGATTTTGTCAAACTGACAACCTCTAAGTCCCTTTTTTTTGAGCCTTTTCTTTTATTCTGATTATTTGAGATATCTCTCGTTTATTTATTAGAGCGGTGCTGCGTAGAGGCAAAGGTTGCGGGTTCGAGTCGTGCTGGATGCGACATTTTTTTAATTTCTCCGTTATGTCATACTTTTTTGTATACTTTCTAAGATTTTAAGAATCAAATTGGATTGCAAATAATCTTTTTGGTGGAAAAAGTGACTGTTCTTTGCAGCAAAAATGATAGCTGAAAACAAATTAGTTTCTCAAAAAAGATGAATTTTATTTAAAAAAAAGCCTCTATAGGCTTATACACTTCATTTAACACTGCTTTAGTTTCTGATTCCTACCAAATGTCCATATCTGCAAAATAGCCATACCTTTCTGCAATTATCTCCTTGTATAAAAAAACTTTTTTTTCATACCTTGTAGCGTAATATACTATTTTCCGCCAGATGTTTTTTACACTTGAAAACTAAATAGTAATCCAAAGAAGCAAGTCTTAAGAATAGTGAGGATTAGAAACGAGTTGAAATCCTATTTCTATTAATTTTGCGACAACTGCTTTTTGAGTGCGTTTTTCTTGCAGCTGGGTTTTTAAACGGTCCAATAAAGATAAAAAATATACACCTGTATAGGAACCCAAAAGTCAATAAGGATTATATCGATTCTAATATTTTTTATACAAGGAAAATCTTAGAAAAACCCTGTAAATTATAAAAATTGCTAAAATTTTAATAATTAATAATAATAATAATAATGATAATAATAATAATAATAATAATAATAATAATAATAATAATAATAATAATAATAATAATAATAATAATAATAATAATAATAATAATAATAATAATAATAATATTGATAATAATAATATGGTATAATATTTTTAAATGCGGGGACAATCTCAGACAAACCCTGAAAATTATAAAAAAATATTATGAAAACTAGAAAATTGTTAAAAAAATGGTAAAATTATAAAAATTGCAAAAATTTTAATAAAAATGTTATTCACAATTATAATATTTTTATATGCGTTAAAAGTCATAGACAAGCCTTGGAAATTATAAACAATAAAAAAATGTAAAAATTTGAAAATTTATCGGAACTAGAAAAATGTTAAAAAACTGGAAAAATTATAAAAATTGCAAAAATCTTAACATAAAAATGTTAATTACAATAATCATATGGTATAATATTTTTATATGTGTGAAAAATATTAGACAAACCTTGAAAATTACTAAAAACAAAATGTAAAAGTTTTGAATTTTTATTTTATTTTATTCACAATAGTGGTAGGTAGTATATCTTTATACGCGTGGTAAATCATAGACAAACCTTAAAAATTATAAAAAAAAACGATAAAAAATGCAAAACTTAAAAATTTATGAAAACTAGAAACGTGTTAAAAAAACGTGAAAAATTGTAAAAACTTTTCTAACTGTGTTATTTACAATAATAATAATGTGAAATATTTTTATCGAAGGTAATACCACGAGTCCTTAAAATTTGATCGAAAAATTTTTAGTTTCCACGAAACCTTCTTTATTTGGCAAAAATACGAAAACAAACTGAAATGTGATAAAATCACGAGTCCGTAGGACGAGTGATTTTATCATATTCAGTTTGTTTGAGTAGTTTTGCCTAAAATAAAAAAGTTTGAGTCTGGAAAATAAAAATTTATCTAGAAAAATATTACAGGACGAGTGGTATTTGAGAAGATTATTTTTTAAACCATTCTCTACAAAAACTACTTTATTTAAAAAACTTTCTAGAACAACTTATATTTCATAATTAACACAAACAAAATGCCGTTACCCCTACTATTAACTTATCCTGTACACTAGATAGTATTGACAGTTGTCAGTTGTCGTGAGCGTCGTGAAAACAGGGTTATAATTTGAATAAATATTTATTTTTATACCTATTTATACAATTATATTATTAAAGAGAAAATTACCAAAATAAAAATTATTAGGTATATCTATTTAAAGTTTACCTACAAGACCACATTTGCCTGTAGGCATATAAAAGTTTTAAATGCATGCAGAACCAGGAAGCAGGTCAGTTTTAAAGTACCTAGACCTACATATTTGATTTTTCATTATCGTTTAGATGAATTATTGAATTGTGATAATAATAATAACAAAATATATTTCAGAATATTTAGATAATATAAATGAATGTTGATTTTATAGTAAGGTACTTAGAAACAAGAAAATTGATTGTTCAATATTGTTATTGAATTTTTGACAGTTCTATAATTTTATCAATACCTACTAGTAAAACCACTAGTGGTTTAATCAATATAAACCGGAATGATTGGCTAGATTTAGCATAAAACATTGAAGATTAAGCGTTTTCATTGGACGAAATCACAAAATTGTGATATTTTGACAGGTGAAAAAAATAATCAATATAAACCGGAATGATTGGCTAGATTGAGCATAAAACATTGAAGATTTAGCGTTTTCATTGGACGAAATCACAAAATTGTGATATTTTGACAGGTGAAAAAAATAATTTTAGAAAAACTTGAAAAAATATGAAAACTACGAAATTGTTAAAAAACATTATAAAAATACCAAAAATCTTACTAAAGGTGTTATTCACATTCACAATCACTATATGGTATATTCATATGCAAGAAAAATCTAAAAATATAAAAAAAATGAAAAAATGTAAATATTTGAAAATTTATGAAAACTAGGTAAAAACATAAAAAATTATAAAAATCGCAAAAATCTTAATAAAAGCGTTATATATAATTATAATTTTATAAAAATTAAAAAACTATTAAAAAGATAACTACAATTGACTCACACCCAAAATAGTCAGAATTAATTTATTAAATATTTTATAATTTCGAAATCTTACGTTAGAAAAAAGCAGTACACTATTTAATGTATTACCTAATATTAACAGGAAATTCATAACCTACCACTAAAGCATCGGTGGCTGAAGTGGCTAGAGGCGTTACCGGTTATAGGTAAAGATTGCAGGTTCAAGACCTGCGGATGTGTCATTTTTTTTATTTTTCCTTAATACCTTTTTCTTATTTATATAATTGCTAAATTTCAGAAATTATATTAATGTATTTAGTATAGCAGTATTTTCCTATTTTGAACCCATTTCAATGTCTGACTTTTAATAATTTTCTATAATTCTATACATTTTTATTAACTTTTTTTAACATTTGAGAGGGATTCCAAATAATAATATTATTCAACGTTAACAAATTTGTTTGCATAAAACAATCAATGTGAGATAATATTCTACACTCTATATATGTCAATTTTTTTCATGTCTGAATTACTTCCAAGAGACTGATGGAGTGGAGAAAGTCCTTCCCACTATTGCGGATCTGAAATTTCTTGATGTTCTTTATGACCAACAAGAGCATTGCCCTGCAAATATATTCCATTGTGAGGTTAGGTTGACATCGTAAAACTTAAACAAAATCCGGGAGTAGTTTTTTTAGTAATACAATTGTTGGGTGTATTAAACTTTCACTTTTACTTATAGAAATTAGAATGTTGATTCATGAATTTAATATATGATTAATTAATGTACATAGAAACAAATTTTCTCCTTACATAAACCAAAATAGTTTATATATATTTTTAAATATTTTGCTGATGTATTATTAAAAAAAAGACGATAAAAATGGTAATTTAAAAAATTAATAGTTACCGAATTAGGAGCCAAAAATTAGAGTCCTGTAAAACAGGATGTTAAAAAATATTTACAAAATTTAAAAAAAACTTCTTTCTATTACTATGTAAAAAATTAAAACCGAACAAACAGAAATAGTTAACTATTGATTCTTAAAACTTAACAGTTGACGATTGGCAAAAGACAGTTGACATTTAACAACAGCTTAAATTTGACAGTTGACATTCAATAGTACAAATTTAATGGTTAATCTTTGATAGTTAATATCACGAAGTATAGATACCAGGAGTTTAAACGTAATGTTAAAAAAATGGTCTCAATTTAGGGGACAGAACTATTGCCGGTAGAGTGCGCTCGTTTTCCTAAGATACTTGTTTAAATCCTTACGCGGGAAGTTTTGTTACTATTGACAGCTTTAATGACAACTAATTTTAAATAGATAAATTAATATTATATATTGAATTTAATTTCGCGAAATTTAAATGTCATAAACATCGGTATTTGTAAGGCTCTATAAGTTCTTATGGTTACTCGCGCCGCCAGTGGCAAAAAATAGAACTATGATCTGGGTTGATTATTGAGACCAGAAATATTATGGAAAAGCCTATACCGTGTAGACTCCTGGTTGATATTTTACAACTCACGTAGACAATTGACATTTGACAATTGACAGTTAGCATTTGACAATTGACATTTAACAGCTGTTAATGATTAATATTCTTTAAAAACATTTAATAAAAAGTAAATATAAAAGATTAATAAAAATCCAATATAATGGTAGGTATATCAACAAATGTTGCAGAATGCAGAATATTAATTATTCTATCGGTTTACGAGTTTTTTAAAAACATTTTCAAAGACATTGACCATTTAACTAAGAAGAAACAACTACTTCCCGGGCTATGTTCTGACGGATAACATATACCTTGTACCGACGAGGTGCAAATACACCGAAACCGGTCTACAAGTTATGTTGTCCCTTCTAACTACAAACCAAAATGGTGGTTGATATTTTACAACTCACGTAGACAATTGACATTTGACAATTGACAGTTAGCATTTGACAATTGACATTTAACAGCTGTTAATGATTAATATTCTTTAAAAACATTTAATAAAAAGTAAATATAAAAGATTAATAAAAATCCAATATAATGGTATATCAACAAATGTTGCAGAATGCAGAATATTAATTATTCTATCGGTTTACGAGTTTTTTAAAAACGTTTTCAAAGACATTGACCATTTAACTAAAAAGAAACAACTACTTCCCGGGCTATGTGCCCCGACGGATATTGAATTATACTTCAAAGTCAAACGGGGTTGGCATATCTAATAGATAATTTAAACCCACCATTTTGGTTTGTAGTTAGAAGGGACAACATAACTTGTAGACCGGTTTCGGTGTATTTGCACCTCGTCGGTACAAGGTATTTGTTATCCGTCAGAACATAGCCCGGGAAGTAGTTGTTTCTTCTTAGTTAAATGGTCAATGTCTTTGAAAATGTTTTTCAAAAACTCGTAAAGCGATAGAATAATTAATATTCTGCATTCTGCAACATTTTTTGATTGATAACTCGCTTTATTAAATAAGACACTATTACAATCTCTTGTAATAATACTTTAATAATGGTATATATTTTTATTACTTCTATATATTGTTTTGTTGTTGCTAATTTTCTCTGAAACCATTAAACTCTGTGAGAATCACTTTTTGTTAATGCATTTTTTAACCAAAACATTAAAAAGCTATAAACAATGGGTATCTATTAATTATTTTTATTTCACGGTTAACTATCTTTTACTTAGAAAAATGATTAACAAAAAAAATAAAATGAACAAACACCCTATTTATTTAAAGGTCGTTATTTGTAAACTCAAATTAACAGTCAAAATTTAAAGGTTTACGTTTGACCAAGTTAACATTTAACAGTTTACAATAGACGTTCGACATCTGACGGAGTTGGCCTTTGAATATTGGCAGTTAGCATATGACATTTGACATTTAATATAAGTTAATTTTATTTAATAATTTTATATAGTAATTGGTGCAATATATATAAAAACAGTATTTTCTGTTCACAATTTAGTTCTCAGAGGATCGTATATTAAGTCGCCCCACTTAATTATTGGTTAAAATTTTTGAAAGCTTTTTGATTTACTCTGATTAACCAGGAAAAGATGAGATAACGCTTCAATACACTATAAGAACAAACGTCGAATTAAGAGAAATATATAGAGCCCTAGATATTGTCCAAAAATTAAAAACAATGAGAATGTGATGGACACGACATGTAAGAAGATAGGATGACGATAGATTTATTACATTAGTGTGGAAAGAAACACCAACAGGTTGGAGATCTATGGAAAGACCACGATTTAGATGAAAAAATAACATAAACGAAGATTTAAGAGCAATGGGGATAAGGACTCTGCTAGATCGAAAGCAGGGGATGTGTATTGTTTGGTCAGCCAGGGCCCACCAAAGGTTGTAGAGCTATGGGGTAAATCGAGTTTTTATTTAAAGTCAGTATTAAGTATTTTATTGCAATAAATAACCAATTCCTTTCGGAAAAGAGCAGCGTCGCGACTGTTGTCAGGGTCTCCTTTTCTTTCGTTGTCACTTGAGATAAATCTAAGGTTATGAAAGATCGCATTAATAACCAGTGTTGTAACCAATACTAGATGTCCAGTTCTGGATCGAAAGAATTTTCCATTCTTGTTCTACTGTTTTTTTTTTTTGTTTTTTAATTTGGCAACAATCTACTATTAGAATCAGTTAACAATAAAAACTAATCATTTAAATACAAAAAACTGCTGAAAACTGTATTCTTAAATTGGACATTACCAGTAAATAGCATCAGTTGTTTGAGATGGCAAATTTAACTCCACAACCTTAAAATTTTTTTCATTAATTGATGCGGATGCAAATGTAGATTCAGATGTTTGAATTAGTTTGAATATTGAATTGATTAAACAGGTCTTTAGAAAGAAGATCGTGGACAACTCTTCTCTTAAATACCTGGAGAGTTAACACTTAAATGCGAATCAATATTCTGCATTCGCTTAAGTAATTTAGTTTTTGGCGATTTAATTACAATGGATAATTTATGTTCAAGATTTCTTAAAATAGCTTATTTTGACTTTGTATTATTTTATATACTTATTTATGTTGTATGGGAAAACTTTAATAAGTTGGTTGTATAGACAATATATAAAACGCGCTCAGTCACATTTAGTTCCATACTAGTTGTACTCGCAACGTCGATCGCGTGGCGTGTGATTGTTGTATAAAAATTTCTTACCCCACCCTATTTAAGGAATGGGAGAGAAATTTTTATACACCAGATGTTAAGTTGAAAGAAGACAAATACATCTGTGAAAACCGCATTCGAATCGGATCAGACAGACAAAAAAATCTAACCACATTTTTGGATTCTATTTCGATGTACTCGCTACGTCGTTCGTGTGGCGTGTTGATTTTTGTATAAAAATTTCTTTCCTTATCCCGTGAAAGGGGTGGGGGGGGGGAAAGTTTTATACACCAGATGTTAAGTTGAAAGAAGACAAATACGTCTTTGAAAACCGCATTCGATTAGGATAGTTTTCATGTGATGCGCTCACAAATATATACATTTCTACAGTTTTATTATATCTATAGATTAACTAATTAAATATAATTAAAAATAGGAATTGTTTATTTAATCTTTCAATACAAAAAAAACTAAGATGTAAGTGTTGACAGAATTATGAATTTTAGCATTTGAAAATCTAAAATACATAAATATAAAAAAAATTGTGTAATTCTGAGACCATTTTCTATTTCGATATATTATTAACAATAATAATCTTTCAAGATGAGATAATATCTTTATATAGAATTGTAATTGAATAATTAAAGATATATGTAACTTTTCTTTTCTTTGAGAATTACTAGTGAAAGCATATATCCGATAATAAATTATTCAATATGAATAACTTTAATGCTTCTACTGTTTACTTATTGCATATTCTAATATATATTCTCTACATAATTTATGTAATACTACTTAACTCTTTATAATAATTATATTATTATAAATAGAGTACTAAACGAAGTGTTTACTGAAAAAATTAACACTTGAGTAGTGGCGTTAGAAGTGATACTTGAGATGTTTGGGTCTGTTACTTTCGGTATAAACATTTACTTGCTATTTTAAGGCGCGAGTATCTCCAGTATGACGTAATAGACCTTCTTGGATATTGAAGGAATACAGCGTTTGAAAGTAGACAAGTCTAATTAGAATTTTTTTAGGTTGTAACCAAAAAAATAACACTGGGTGAGTGGTAACAGAAGTTGAAGCTTGCACCATTTACTTTACACCATATAATTACTACAACTAAATATTAAAACATTGAAATGGTCAAAGGGCGAACTTCGTATCTCCTAATATTTAATGAT
The DNA here is from genome assembly GCA_964028335.1 of Altica lythri. Classification (NCBI taxonomy): domain Eukaryota; kingdom Metazoa; phylum Arthropoda; class Insecta; order Coleoptera; family Chrysomelidae; genus Altica; species Altica lythri. The sequence continues at coordinate 41,626,302 of OZ034807.1, forward strand.
TTTTTTGCGATTTTTTTTTCAATTTTTTTTTTTTTTTTTGTTATTTTGACGTTATTTTATGTTTTTGTTTGTTTCCAGTTCATTTACTAACTTTTTTCTATTTTTTAATATATTTTTCTATTTTATTTCGATTTTTCTCGTTTTTTATTTTTCTGTTATTTGTTCTACTGGTTGTATTAATTTTATTTTTTCGTTTTTTTCCAGTTTTTATTTATTTATATAAACCTTTTCTTGTTTTTCTTTTCGATTTTTTTGGTATTTTTGTTTTGTTGTTTTTCTGTTTATTTTTATCTATTTTTGCTTTTTTTTGTTTTCTCATTTTTTTTTTTTTTTCGATGTCTCATTTTTTATTCTTTTTTCAACTTTGTATTGTTTTGGGAATCCTATTGTTGTTGTTAATTTTCTTCCTTCGGTTTTTAGGTACTGTCTTTTATACCATTTTCTATGCTTTTCTAATTTTTTTCCAAATATATCAATTTTAGTTTACGATATTTCTTGTACTAGGTATATAACTTTTTTTAATTACACCTTTTTGTTCTTCGTTTGCAGTATTTTTTATGTTTCTAATTAAAAAAAAAAAATCTGTTGCTTTCCCTTTCGCTCTAATGCAGACTTTTAAAAATTATTAAAACTTTGGTATGTCTTAAAATTATTTTTCATTTTTTCTATAAAACTACATTATTGCTTGTAAAAAACAACGCATGTAGGTCTTTATTGCAGTATGTGTCGCTAGAAGAAGTTTGAACCTAAAAAAAGTTATATTATCACTAGCTGACCCGGCGAACTTCGTACCGCGTACTGATGTTTTTTTACCATTTTTCCAAAAATTTTTACGGTTTTGTAAATTATCGATTAGATATATCATATATTAACTGCGCCGCCTTATGGTGGCGTCATAGTACTTAATTATGCAAGAATTGCTAATGTAAATTTATACTATCTCAACTGCGCCACCTTACGGTGGCGTCTTAGTAATGATCACTCTTTTAAATATATGAAATAGCTGTACCCAGTGCGCGTTGCTACGCCAACAACTAAAATAAATTTAAGAAAAATAAAAGAGATGAAGAGATAGAGAAGGAAAGAAAGTTTATAGTTTTGTTTTACTTATCGCACCAAAAATATATTTTTCGAACTTATATTTATATGAAATCGTATAGATATCGATTAATCAATATTGAATTTGATACATGGAAGCTTTATTTAATTAAGTAACCACGTTTCCGAACAAACGATGCTCTTTCAATATAGTCTATGGCTGTGAATGACATTGACATTCGTTACGCGCGTTTTTTAAAATATGCAAAATTAAATGTCTATTTTTCAATATTTCTGAGAGATTTTCTCAATATTTTTTTCCGTAAGAACCTTCTCCTAGTAATAACAAATACAACACAAAAAGAATTAGTAAAATCGGTCCAGCCATTCAGGCGTGATGCCATGACCAAGGAAAACGGGTTTAATTTTTATATATATAGATTAAAAACGTGTTTATATAGTAAAACATTAAACAAAATTGTTGCATTAAATCAGACGCATGGAAGTGCATAAAAATAATCATCATTGATAAACAAAAAACATAAAAAAAGCGTTGCGGTATGAGTATAACCACAGGTATAAAAAATAAAATTATTTATTTTTAAACAATTTCTATTAAAAACGTGTGTCAGATTTTTAAATTTCACATGCATAACTCTAGTTTAATAAATCAAATCAAATAAATATCGATCTACTTTTACTAATAAATCCCGTGAAACCACAACAAAAAATGCAATTGGCATAAATAAAAGGGGATCTGCTCTAGTTGATCATCAATTGCATTTTCATAAAGTATAGCGTGATTAGATTTATTATTATCTGTAACGACACGCGCATAGAAATTCTTGTTTTTGTTTCGGTCAATGTTAAAGGATGTATATTATGAAGATTCTTTAAGATAGGGGGCAGGGTCCACGCTTTGTTGACCAAAACCACTGTGAGAGAGGGGTACCAAAATCCAATGGCTCAGTGGGAACAAACCTCACCTATAAAAGTAAACTAGTGTAAGTGAATTCGTATCAGTTTTTAAAGCGGCACCATGATTTCGAAGTGTATCATCGTTCTTGCTCTTGTCGCCCATGTGGTACTCGGTCGTACCACCGGTACTTCCGCGCAAAACTCGCTACACGAGACGCCGAGGAGCGAAGGGAACTCTTACATTAGTGACTTACGGTATATGTACAAAGTGTATCAAGAATGTGCAGCTTCCGACACAATGTCCTGTTTAAAAATTAAACTTGTTTCTGCATTGGATCGTGCTGCTAGATCATATTCCGAAGTACCAATTTTTGAAGGAATTAAATTTGTGAAAGATCCACAGGCTACTGTTCCTGAAACCGCAGTTAAAACTGAAGCTGAATTAGAAGCGTCACTTCCTAGATCTCTTGATGATAAAGAAAATGCTTTGGATAACATTATTACCGATAGAGTTTCAAATTTCTTAGGATCGCATACTTTACAGGTACTTTTAATTTGTTTTATTTATCGTTTTTAACAGTATTTAATATTTATTTATTTTTTATAGATTAAACTTCCTACTTCTGAGGATTTACCCAGATCATTAGAGGAGGCTCGCGGTAAGAAAAAGAAGGGTTACGGTGGTCTACTTCTTCTTCCCCTCATTTTGGGAGGTACCCTTATTCCATTAGCTCTTGGTGCTTTAGCGCTTTTAGCAGGAAAAGCTTTGATTGTATCTAAATTAGCTTTAGTTCTTGCTGGTATTATTGGTTTGAAGAAACTTTTATCTGGAGGAGGAGGCGGTGGTGGCCACGACTCTGGACACGTTGAAGTATACAGTGGAGGACATTCTGGATGGGGCAGATCAGCACAAGATGCACAAAATTTAGTATACTCAGCATATGCACCTAAAACAAGTTAATTTTATTTTCTAAAATATTTATTTTAAAATCTATTTATTTTAATTTATTTTTATGACAAAAGCTCATTTTGTAAGACTTATAAAATAAATAAAAAAACCTTTTTCTAACCTTTGTTTTATTACCTTAATTAAATTTAGGCTAAACCGCAAATTACGAAGAAAGTAATAAATTTGTATATCAAGTTAAATATTCTATTTTAAGTTAATTACAGCCCAGAACTTGGCCTCTACAAAAAGTAAACCAGACCAGACCGTCTTGTAAATAAACGGTTTGTCGTGTTTGGTATGGAAATTGATATGCACTAACAACTTTAATTTTGGTTGCATGTAAATTTTATTAAACATGCACTTTTATTGGCAATTAGTAGCCAATGAAGCTACCTAAAACAATACAGGTTAATCTTTGATAAACATCTTGTATTTTTTTGGAATAATGACTTTAAAGTAGAGCAGTATTATAGTAGGTAAAATTGTTTTGTTATAATACTTTATTAAAGCTTTAAAAATCAGTTTTATTGGATTAAAAAGAAATATAAAAAACAGGGAGTACATTATAAGGTAAGCTTATGTATTTATTTTAAATAATAAAATATCAAATTAAAAAAACAAAAAAAAAAGTGTATTAATAACAATATTTTGTAATAAACAAAAATTACTATTTTGACCAACTAATAAAAAAAAAATGCTAAAAAATATAAATATGATTCTGTCATAAGATTGTCTAAAATGTTGTTTATTTTTTAGTATGTTTAATATTTTGCCTCCGGACTATTTCGGGTGTAAATCAATTACACTAAATTAGAGTTTTGGATTAGTTGTACTCACTTTTCTTAACTTTTTAATAAATATATTTAAAATAGTTTAAAAAATGTATTACTTTTTTAAACATGCAGAAAATTTGGACCTGTGGTAAAAAAATTAACTATTTGGTAACAAAATTATATTTGGCATAGAAAGCTGACAGTTTCAGTAAACATAAACTTTTCTTTGGGGTCGAGTTTTTCTCGATTTTGTCTTATTTTTGAAAAAAAAGTTTTTGGTATTTTGGCGATAAAATACTTTCACAAAAAAAGCAGGTGAAAAATTAGAACTATAAAATTGAGCAGGTTTTATTGAGACAATCTGCTATGCAAATTAAAACCATTATTAATTCAGTTAATATTAAAAAAGAAACCGTCTACGGCTTTTTGGGGGAAAAATGAGAGGGTTTTACTGAAATAATATGGCTTATATAGAAAAAATTAGTTTTTAGGGTTTCGTAGCCAAATGGAAAAAAACGGAACCATTATAGATTCATCATGTCTGTCTGTCCGTCCGTATGCCACAGCCATATATTTTCGAAATTATAAGAACTGCACTGTTGTGAATTAGTAAGTAGGTACATGTGTTCTGTGGACCGCCTTATTATTTTACACAAAAAGTAGTAAAAAAATTAATTTTGTGGGTTTCCCCCACTTAAAACTGATACTCATTTTTTTTTTCATCAAACCCATACGTGTGTGGTATCTATGGATAGGTCTTTAAAAATGATATTCAGGTTTCCTTTATTATTTTTTTCTAAACTGAATAGATTAAGCGAGAGTTACTTCCAAATTGGTAAAATATGTCCCCATCTGTAATTTCTGGAATAAGAGGATTATAGAAGTAAACAAAATATATGATGTACATTACCATGTAAACTTTCACCGAAAATTGGTTTTATTGAGACCTAGTAAGTCGTTTTTTTAAACATCGATCAAAGTTACAACGAACTACAATATTGTTACTTGCTGCTACGGAACCCTTCATGCATGAGTCCTACTGGCACTTGGCCCCTTTTTTGGTGAAAAAATAAATTAATTGGTAACAAAATTCTATTTTTTTAGTATACATGTCAGTTTTAGGAAAAAATGGTGGCTGTTTGCGAGAAATTTTCAATTATTTAAACAAATATGGTTTTTGAAGAAAAATGACGCTTAAAGGAAAAATTGGAAAAAAATATAACCCAAATTTGTGGAAAAATTAAAAAAAGGTAAACCAACAATTGTCGACAAATCGTTAAAACATTAAAAAAAGCGTCTAAGATTAAAGATTTTTAAATAAACATTTTTTTCATTATTTATATCTTGATTTTTTTACGTTATATACTTAACTGAATAACCGTTTTTAATCTATAAATGAACACTTTTATGCGTCAGTACACATTTCAGTGGCTATATAAATCTGTTAGCGATAAAATACTTTCACAAAAAAGCAGGTGTAAAATTAGAACTATAAATTTGAGCAGGTTTTAATGAGACAATCTACTATGCAAATTAAACCATTATTAATTTAGTTAACATTATCCCGTTAAATTATTTAAATTAGTATAAAATCGTTTAATATCTGTTTTGCAAATATCATCTTAAATAGTTGCTTAACGTCCGTTTGAGGAACATATTTGCTTAAAAATATGCTTTATGATTAGATTTATAAATATTTCAAAAAAAATATAACATTATTAAATACGGCTATCCAATTCTTTTATGACTAAGGCTTAATTCGTTTCTATTTGGTGTTAAAAAGCTTCGTTCACAAAAATTTTAGAGAAATGAAAAATTGTTTGTGGTTTTATAGCGTACGTGTGTTACAAAGTGAGTCTTCATTTGAAAGTGTTTAAAATTATGGTTCTAGTAACTATATGAGTCTAATATTCAGTATATTTCCTATTAGTAATGGTCTTAAATGTGTTTAAAATTAATTAGAAATTATTAACTTTTTAACTTGATGAAGCAACTGACTCCAATAATAAATCCCATTTAATTTGTAACATCAGATTCTGTAAGAGTATCACAATATTTGTAGAATTACTGTTTTGTAAACTTATTGAGGAAAAAACTACAGCCAACTAATTATGCAGGATTATCATTGAGGCAATGGAAAAATTGTGTTGGGTTCTGCGCTGATGGAGTCCAAGACATGTATGGTAAATACAACAGTTTGTAAGCGCTCGCGAAGCTATAGCGTCTAAGTCTCTAAGACCTGGTATAAATATTGTAACGAGCGAGACTTCCCTAGTACGCTCCTGTCGCCCTGATAGCGCTAGGTAAACAACTGATTCCCGGAAGTCTAGTGACCGCGCGTACGATCGAGAATATTCCTTTTCTTCTACGCGCGTTGAGAAACTGTTTTCGAAGGATCTTCTGGAAGCGGTGGACTGGTATATAAGCGGAGAACGGCGGACCACAGGGGAAGTAAAAAGTTAACAGCGACAGTCTAAATATTCGAGCGATCTACGAAGTGAAAATAAATAGTGAATATAAATCGAAGTTAATTGTTGTACATAAATTAGTGTGTTATAGTTAGTTTAGTTATTTAGTTATAATTCGTTTAGTTTGTAGTGTGTAAATAAATTAGACATTTTCGTTCAGCAGTGATTTTATTTTGAACCCCTAGAACGTAACAATTGGTGTCAGGTGTGGGGTAAATTGAACTGCTGTGTTAATTTAAATTCTGGACTTCATTAGTGAATATTTTGTATGCCAGTTACGAGATCACAGACGAAGAAAATGGATCAGGCGACAATGGAATTTTTCCAGCAAGCCCTTGAAAATGGCTTGAAAATGGAGGAAAACACAAATAAAATAGAAGAAAATACTAGAAAGATAATGGATGAAAACACCCAGAAAATGGAGAATAAAATGGAAGAAAACACCCAGAAAATGGAGAATAAAACGGAAGAAAACACTAAGAAAATGGAAGAAAACACTAAGAAAATGGGAGATAAATTGACATTGATTGAAAATGAGTTAAAGAATAATTACTCCAAACTGGAAAACGAAATTGGAAGCGTAAAAGACGAGATGGGCAACGTGAACGATAAAATTGAAAAATTTGAAGACAGGTTTGGAAACATTGAAGGCAGATTGGTTAATATGGAGAAAGAAATGCAGGTAAAATTGAAAGAACATGTGAAAACCATGGAAGAGCGTTTAAGTAAGAACTTCAACAAATATTGTTCTGTTAAGCTGGGAGAACGGGGTGAGCCAGGGCGAACAAAGATCAAACCTCCAACTTTTGATGGCAAAACACCCTGGAGCACTTATCAGAAACAATTTAAAGCAGCAGTCAACGCCAACTGCTGGGACGATGAAGAGAAAGCAACTGCCTTAATTGTTGCATTAAGAGGAGACGCACTGAATATCCTTCAGACCATTCCTGTAAGTCAACAAGGTGATTATAAGACTCTGACAAGTAGACTGCAAATGAGATATGGTGATGCACATCTCCAACAAGTGTATCACGCACAAATCAAGAGTCGCCATCAGAAGAGCGCAGAAACTTTGCAGGAATTCGAAGCAGACATAGCAAGGTTGGTAAGGCTGGCCTATCCTTCAGCACCGGACAGCTTCCTAGAACAACTTGCTGTCCAGACCTTCGTCGATGGGTTGAGAGACACGGAGACTCAGCAGACGTTGCGGTTGGCCCGGCCCAAAACTCTAGATGACGCCCTGGCCCATGCCCTAGAATTTGAAGCTGCTAAACAAGCTTCGCACAGAGGACAGAGCAAAGTGAGACAGCTTGATGATTCGCCAGTCTGCGACGAGAGAATTGAAGAAGTAGTTCGCCGAGTTCTCCAGGAGAAACGTTATGGTGGACCAAGATGCTGGAACTGCGGCGAAAGAGGACACATTCGGCGTAACTGTAAGAAGCCGGTTAAACCACAACGGCGAGAACAGGAAAACTAAAGCGGGTTGGCAAGAAGGGGCATAAACCGACCCGCCACGACAATGCCCCTGAAGTTGTAATTCAGGCCATCTCTTCAAGTGTTTATGTCGACGGTAAAATTAATGGGAGGTCCGTAAAAATGTTAGTCGACACTGGCGCAACCCGAACTATAGTTAAGCCGAGTGTAGTTGAAGGAAATGGAAAAACCTTACCAGCGATGGTTCGTTTACGGACTGCAACTGGAGAAGACGTGCCAACACATGGAAAGAAGAGGATCGTCATCAACATTGGGGACAGGTCTCTCGAACATGAGGTGCTGGTGGCAGATATCATGGAGGAAGTCATCTTGGGAATGGATGTCATTAAGGGTTATGGCTTCCAGATGGATATGAGAAACGATGTTCTGAGGATCGGAAGTCTGGAAATTCCATTCCTGGGATGTGAAGATATCACGACTCGAGTCTTACTCAGCGAAGATGTTCACCTACGTGGACAGGCGGAAACCATAGTGAAGGGGTATTTAGATAGAGACCTTCGAGATAGCTGTATAAGACTCATCGAACCAGCCAGTGAGAGTAACCTCGGGAAAGGACTGTTAGTCGGAAAAACCTTGGTGAGAGGCGGAAACGAAGTTCCTGTGAGAATGTTGAACACCAACATGTACCCTGTGATCTTAAAGAAAGGTACGATCCTGGAGAAAGCTGTTCCGTGCTTTGTGTGACAGGAAGCGTTCAGGATGTGAAGAACCCGCTACCAAGAAGCGAGAAGAGTTCGAAGAAATTATTTGAGACATTGGCTTCTTCCTGCACAGAACTTGCACCAGAACATGTTAGCAAGTTGAAGAAACTAATTCATGAATACAGTGACGTTTTTGCTATGGACAACACTCAGATGGGTAGGACGAATGTTGTGAAGCATTCTATCAATACCGGAAGTTCAGATCCCATTCGCCAACAACCGCGAAGGCTTCCCATAGCAAAGAGAGAAGAAGCAGAAAATATAATCAAGGACATGCACGAACAAGGAATAATAGAGCAATCTGATAGTCCTTGGTCATCACCTGTGGTTTTGGTGAAGAAGAAAGATGGCAGCACCAGATTTTGTGTCGACTATCGTCGTCTGAACGAAGTCACCAAGAAGGATTGCTACCCCATTCCAAGGATTGACGACACTTTGGACACGCTTTCTGGCTCGAAATGGTTCTTCACGCTGGATTTGAAGAGTGGATATTGGCAGGTGGAATTGGATCCCAAAGACAAAGAGAAAACAGCTTTTACTATTGGGACAGGATTGTGGCAGTTCACAGTAATGCCATTTGGTCTTTGTAACGCACCTGCAACTTTCGAGCGATTAATGGAAACCATTCTTCGAGGATTGTCATGGAAGACGTGCCTAGTTTATTTGGACGATGTCATAGTATTTGGCCGGACATACGACGAACAAGACGAGACCCATCTGAGAAGGACGACCAGCCCAGAGCATGTTGAGATGAGTTTCGACCAGTTCATGGAGAACTATGGTGGAACTGGGAAGGCACGATTCGGAGTTACCACCGAGCAGCAGCAGGACCTCTTCTCTGTGCCTGGAGATTATTCCCTAGCCCATTGTGTCGCCGAAGATCTGCGTATGTCCAGGGGAATAGCATTAGTCTTCAGGAAGAAGTTTGGCCGTGTATCTGAGCTCTCCAGACAACAGCCCCATCCCGGAAAAATTCTAAGTCTCACTGACGGTCATCGTCACCTCTTCTACATGGTGACTAAGAGGTTTTCCGATCACAAGCCTAGCTATAGAAGTATGTGGAATACCTTGCTGAACCTAAGAAACGAACTCACCAGGTTGGAAGTGAAGAAGCTGGCTGTGCCTAAGTTGGGTTGTGGTCTAGATCAACTCAACTGGAGAGTCGTCCGGAACATGCTTGAGGTGCTTTTCCATAAGACAGGAATAGAGATACTCGTGTGCATTTTCAACCCGAGCGGAAACACAATGAAGGAGAAGACTGTGGATTGCTATTTCGAAAAGCAAGGGAGCTGCAGAAAGGGAGATACCTGTAGGTTCAGACATACCAACCAAGGTGTTCGGGGACCGAACGTCTTAAGGAGGGGGCAGTGTAACGAGCGAGACTTCCCTAGTACGCTCCTGTCGCCCTGATAGCGCTAGGTAAACAACTGATTCACGGAGGTCTAGTGACCGCGCGTACGATCGAGAATATTCCTTTTCTTCTACGCGCGTCGAGAAACTGTTTTCGAAGGATCTTCTGGAAGCGGTGGACTGGTATATAAGCGGAGACCGGCGGACCACAGGGGAAGTAAAAAGTTAACAGCGACAGTCTAAATATTCGAGCGATCTACGAAGTGAAAATAAATAGTGAATATAAATCGAAGTTAATTGTTGTACATAAATTAGTGTGTTATAGTTAGTTTAGTTATTTAGTTATAATTCGTTTAGTTTGTAGTGTGTAAATAAATTAGACATTTTTGTTCAGCAGTGATTTTATTTTGAACCCCTAGAACGTAACAATATTATTTTGGAAGTAGTTATACCTGGATTTGCAGTCCGTTGGCATTGACGTCATTTGACGTATATGCAAGTAGACCAATACGCAATAGGAATGAAGCGTAGTTGCCAGGTTTAACTTAGAAAGACTTACTGCGTATTGGTCTACTTGCATATACGTCAAATGACGTCAATGCCAACGGACTGCAAATCCAGGTATAACTACGTAAAAACTTGGCCGTTAAAATCAAGGATTTTCTCTGCGCTTTGTACAGATATGTGGGTTAAACATAAATCATCGTTGTTTTATTCTTCATCGACATGTTTATCGAGTGATAAGGATGTCAAGCTTATCTACGAACTGAAAAGTGAAATTGCAGTATTTTTGATGGAAGCGTTCGGCAGTGTGTCTCTACCTTAAATCTGTTTAAAAACTATATTATTGTAACATTATAAAAAAAAAAGGTAACACATGTTCTACTGTCACCTACTGATAGGTATGTATATTAGTTTAAAACCAATTGCGTCTTCCCCTAGGGGTGGTTTCATATCTGGTTAAGAACAGTCTAATCTTTTGATTTAAGGATATTCTAGCGTAAAAGTTAAGTCTACTAACTAAACGCCATCTGATAATATATTTATGAATCTGAATCTTTAGCTAGTGATGGTCATAAAAACCATCATTTGAAATATATTTAAAAAAAGATTGATTCTACTAACTAAACGCTATCTACTGATACGTATTGTTACTCAAATAACCACGCCGACGCTTATGGCGCCGATGGCTCCGTCTTAACACCAGTCGCTGGCGGTAATACCGAGAAGGGATGTTCTGTGCAGATGTGATCTTAGAACATAGAAACTCGAAACACTCTAGAATACCGATTTCCTGGAATTCGCAGAGTCTACGCAGAATTAAAACATCTAGATGTCGCAATTCCGAGAATGGACAGTTCCAGATTATTTGCTAGGCTTATATAAACAGAAACGGAGTGCCCAGAAGTCAGTTGAGCGTGAAGATTTGTTCAGATAAATTATTGTTATAGTTTAGTTGTACAAATAAATTAATTAACTGTGATTAGTTTTATTATAAATTAGTTTTAACACTAAAGTACACAAGTTTGATACTAAGTGTTTCACGTAATCTGAAATCTGTTTAAAAACTGTATAAGCAGCAGAATATAATGTTAAAAATAAAAAAATTAGATACTACGTAGACTAACTATTTTACCCATGACAAATAATATGTATGTACATAAAATCTGATATTAACATGAATAATAGATTACAAAATCTAGAGCCACTAATAATAGCGTGCACATGGGAAACATTTCAAAATTAACAGATGCAACTTCTTAAGAGATTAACTAAAGTTAATGCTCTATAAACATAAACTTAATGTGAACCAAAACAAGGGCATGGCCACAACGTTCAGAAAATTATTTATTAATCTAATCGCTATTTCACAAATTAATAGTACACACTACTAACTAATATACTAATATACTAATAGACCGTGGGCCAGCTCATTTGAATTTATTTATTTATCTACGGCAATTGCAATTTTTACAAGCAAACAAGAAAAAAGTCTAAACAATATGTGAGAAAAAAATCATTAAAAATACTCCCTGATAAAATACATTTTAATTTTCTGGAATGATGCCATCCACCGCTATGGGGAGACTCAAATATTATCACTAGACATCTCAAAAGCATTTGATCAAGTGTGGCATGCAGCTCTTTTGAACAAACTGCCTTCATACGGACTCTCGCAAAACCTTTGCAGATGGATATCCAACTTTCTCTCCAACAGGCACATCCAAGTTGCTGTAGATGGACATTCTTCCAACCTCTACAAGATCAACGCTGGAGTTCCCCAAGGATCGGCTCTAGCTCCTACTCTATTTTTATTACACATTAATGATCTACTAGAAGCCACTAATAACCCGAAAATGGTTTTGCAGATGATAGCAACCTACACTGTAGCAAAGCGCACAACCGTCCCATAACTTCAGATATTATGGAAGAGGATCCACAACGGCTTCTCTTAATCAAGATTTGAGAATTGTAGACGAGTGGAGAAGAAAGAATCTTGTTAATTTCAACGCTTCCAAGACAAAGACATGTTGCCTATCCAACAAGAGGCAGACATGCGACTCATCCATTACAATCAACGATCAGACACTGGTAGCGGGCGACTCCATTACGCTGGATGGTATAACGATCTCCCAGGACTTACTCTGGAATGAACATATTGCATCCATAGCAACTGAAGCAGGAAAGAAATAAGGCTTATTGTTTAGATTAGAGCACAGAAATATTTTTCTCCATTCAACTTGGCTACTCTTTACAAAGCCCAAATACGACCTAATCTTGAATACTGCTCGCATGTATGGGGTTCGGCGGCTCCATCAAGGCTCGGAGTTTTTGATGCAATACAGAGAAGGGCCGTTCGACTAATAAACGACACCAGTATCACCAAAAACCTAGCCTCATTATCCCACCGAAGAGCAGTGGCTGATCTTTTCTTGTTTTACCGATACATAAACGGATTTTGCTCAGAAGAACTCCGCTCTATAATGCTTCCACTTGCCAGACCAGCCAGAGCAACGCGACGTGCCAACTCCATGCACCCTTATACTGTTCAGTGCCCGACATCGAGAACGGATCGATTCGATCGTTCCTTCATCCCCAGGGTCTCCAGATTGTGAAACTCCTTACCTCCCCACGTCTTCCCCACTCGTTCTAACTTGCAGGCCTTTAAATCTCAAATTAATAAATTACAGCTTCTGCCCCAATAGATGTTCTCGGTACATTTGTATTTAGGTCTATACATACGAGGACATCCTTAATAAAAAAAAATCGATTTAAAGCTTCCCAATGAATCATGAAATATATCTAGTTGTGAGTAATAAGAATTGTAGAGTCTTTGTATGCGATTAAAAGTACCTCAGAATGATCATGTAAAATGGTTGATAGTTTCTTATACAACAAAATGTATTATATCCCCAGAAGTATAGAGTAACAAACAAAACCATTCAAAAGTTTATACAACAAACATAAATTAAAACACTGACGACAATGATGGAGACTCAAGATATAAAGTTCGTTTAAAACAAAATCATAACCAAACTCGAAGGGGATCCTGGTGGGTAGGTGAACAGAGTGTTTGCCTATCACACCGGTGGTCGCGGGTTCGAATCCTGCCGCAGCCCATGGATGTTGGTGTTGGGAATTGTGTTTGTTAAAAATTTAACGCAACATACAAAAATTGAACTTGGCTGAGTGCTTAAACAATGCAAGAGGCCACAAAAACAGAAAAAAAAAAACTAAACTCGAAACCATTTCACTTATTACGGAAATAGACTCAACGAGCAAACTTCTGTTCACTTTCCAAAGAATTAATGTGACATTTATACATAAGTGACCACACAGGTTTACAATACTCCACTCGAAATAATAAAACCCAAATTCTTTAATCCCTTGTTGACAATAGAAGTGACATGTTCACGAAAATCAAGATTGAATTCCAATACAACCACAAGATTCTTAACAGAGTTACACCTTGTCAGAATATTACCACCAACAGAATAAAAAAAAAATCAAATACAGCATTTAGTTTTTTAAAAGTAATAAGAGAGTATTTACTTATGTTTAAACTGAGGCAGTTGGTATCTGACCAACACATTCAGATCTCTCTGTAGGAAGCTGGTATCACCAACACAAGACACTATATTATAGAACTTGATATCATCAGCATAAATAAAAATCTTGAGTTCTCAATATAATAGCGAAGGTTGTTCACAAAAAGTATTAATAAAATGGGACCAAGATGAGATCTTCCAGAAACTTTTATAAAGTATCAATCAAATTATTTTTATAGAATCACTATAGATTCTGTAAAAGCCGCTTCTTGCTATTTTTTGTCTTAGTGTTTTTTGTAGTAAGAAAAAACTTTTTGTACTTCTTTATTGATTGTATTAGATGCTTTAAATCGTTAATTTACCTACTTCGTAAACTATATGGTCAAAAAGCTACAATCAACATAGCATAGCGTCTGTAGGAACAGGGCGATATTTCTAGTAAATTAAACAAAAGTATCTTTAAGTTTAATTGTTTTTATTAAAAAAAAAATATATATATATATATATATATATATATATATATATATATATATATAAACAAAGTGCCAAGAAAACGCGTATTAATATATAAAAAAAAAGGGAGGATAACGGGAATGCAACGCAACAAGGATCATGGTTACGAGTAGGAATGGTAACCGCAGACATGCATGTTTCTGGCTCATTAGCCGTCATCAGTGCGGCATAACCAAGAAGAGTATTGCACTTGGCTAGCAAAAGTGTTGGGTACTTGGGAGCAAAGGATGTTGGGGAAACATATGTCAAGATACACAAAAACAACGAACGCTCACACAGGAGTCCTATCGCCATTTTGTGCTTTCGGCCAGCTGTGCCAATGGGTTTTCGGCTAGCAACCAGCGTCACCACGTTGGCGAAACGGACTCATTGTGTTTGAGTCGTTCTAGCCCAGGAAATGAAATAAACAAAGTGCCAAGAAAACGCGTTGTTTTTGTGTTTCTTGACATATGTTTCCCCAACATCCTTTGCTCCCAAGTACCCAACACTTTTGCTAGCCAAGTGCAATACTCTTCTTGGTTATGCCGCACTGATGACGGCTAATGAGCCAGAAACATGCATGTCTGCGGTTACCATTCCTACTCGTAACCATGATCCTTGTTGCGTTGCATTCCCGTTATCCTCCCTTTTAAGTCAATATCAGTCAATGTCGAGTAATGAAACATGTCGTCTGGTTAATGTTAAAATAATTTTCTTTGTCTTTTCATGCACCGCTGCAATTTACGCTTTTTTGAAAAAACGCTAAGTTTTATAAAAATTATAATACTAGCTTATTTTATTATATTTTACATTAGTATTAAAAATACTTACCACGATCAATATACTTATCACAACATAGTTGTCCGAACGAAGAACTTTCGATACAACCTCAACTGTAAGTCCTTCCAGGTTTTTGTGAAAACACCTAGTTTGATTATTTTATACCTATTTGTAGATCTATCCCTGAAGATGGTCAAAAACTTGACCGAAAGCTTGGATTTATATAAAAGAGTGAACTAAATCGACGTTTTATTGCTGCACACCCAATCAACATTCCTCAACGTATTGTAATACGATTCAGCAAATAGTACTATCTGTTATATATATATATATATATATATATATATATATATATATATATATATATATTATACAATAAAATTTTACAGTTATCACACGGTTATTTACATAAACTAAAATTTACCATTCAAATTTAAACCTACACCATAATTTGGTTTTAAAGTACCAACTGGTCCTCCGTAGTGCCTTTCATATTGACCAGTAGCATCTAGTGCCCAATTTTTACCTCCTGCAATATTATATTTACCACCAGCAGATAAATCAGTACCCCAACCTGGAGTTCTATTTGCACCAACGAAAGCAGAAGAACCAGAAGGTTTATGGGAGTAATCTAATTGCCCTCCAAAAGAATCAGGTTTAATTCCATGGGAACCCCAAGCTTTAGAAGCACCAACTGTTCCAGCGAGTTGATGATGATTATTACTGTAGACATTACCTTTAGCACCCAAACCGTAACCCCCTTGGTTAGCTCCCCATGTTACTTCTCTATAAATAAATTTATAAATTTATATTTAAAGACAATTAATTAAATTGTTTTGCTCACCTTCTTTGTCGTTGTAGAGGTAGTAAAACGTATTCTTGTCCATCCTCGTCTTGCAAGATATAAAGCAGAAACCACTGCCAAACAAACAGAAATGATAACAAAAGTGTTCATTTTTTTAAACAATGTATAATATTCGTACTTGAAAGTTTGTGTTCGACTAATGCAATAAATTAACTTGAGCTTATATTTATATTTCGAATTAAGTAACCTTTTATCTCTGCAGGTAAATCCCAAAAAACTGGACTGCAAAAAGTACCGATTTATGAAAATAAAACATTTATGAGATAAGAATGTTGTGTAAGAATTAATCTATTGTTAATGGCCTGTTTTTATTGCAGTGATTTACAAGTATTGTGAAAATTATCAAGAAAACAAGCTAATATTTTCTTTACAAATTAACAAATACTATTTTTTTATAGCTTTTTATTTATAAAATAATGAGATATTTAAATTTACTTTTAAACTGAATAGTAATGGGTACTAATTAACTAATAAGTATAAATATTTTTATTTCATCCTGTCCAGTAAATACACTTCCCTATAATCAATTTGGCGCCGGTAAGTAAAACATTACGGTATCAGGTACTGTAATGTGTTGCCTAGTCAAATTATTTGACAGTGACAGATGGCTTTCAGGGTAATTTGACATAACTAATCAAGTTACGAACTATTTTTAGTCAAGTTACGAACTACTTAACATTTTTATGAATTTATTATTTTATCAAAACAGGATGAAATAAAATATAATACGATACATGGTCGTTAGGTGTTATTACAGTCCTCGTTTTCATTTCCAAACTCGGCTCCTACGTCGCCTCGTCTGTAAACTAACTCGTACTGTAATAAGTCACCTACCGACCTTGTAACGTATAATACTATTATGATATTTTTATTTTATAAAATAATGAGATATTTACAACTTTATGCCTTTTATTTTTTATATAATACAATTGCTGGGAGCGTGAATGTAGTAACTTATAAAATTGATTGCTACAACAAAAAACTCTTTTTTTCTTTTCTAGTTTTCTTTCTGATTCTCTACATCCTTCTCTGTGCTCCTCTAGTTGTTAACTTTGGCTTCTTCTGCTATTATTGGCATCTGTACTAGATTGGGATCAATTTTTTTCGACTTAATCTCTCTCTCTCTCTTCTGTGCGTGTATATAATTTCGTTCAAAGATAATTTTTGCTTTTTTTGCATTCACACTTCATGCCGTCAAAGGATTTATGCAGACAAAAAATGCTGCTAAAGGAAATCTTTTGTCGCCATTTTATGTCGGCATGAAGTGGGAATGCGAAAAAAGCAAAAATTAACTTTGAACGAAACTATATGTCACTGAACTCCTCTTAAACGCCTTAAACGGCTGGACCGATTTTTATGAATTTTTTTGTGCGTGTTCATATGGATTCGAGAATCTAAAAAATATTTAAAAGAATATTGAAAATCGTAACAAATTGTCGAAACTGTAAAAAAAGTGGGTAAATTAACAAAAAAAGTATGTATACAAAAACATTGAGAAAAATCTAAAAAAATAAAATAAAAAAACAGGAAAAGATAAAAAAATAGCAAAATTTAAAAAAATAGGAACACAAAATAAAAAATTAAAAAAACAAACAATATTAAAAAAAACTAAAATAAAAAGAAATGCAAAAAATCGAAAGAAAAAAAAACTAAAAAGTGATGGAAGCCTAAAAATTATAAAATAAGTACAACAAAAAAAGTAAAATTTGTAAATAGACACAAAATATGATTATATCGAAAAAAAAAACAATGTGTTTATTTTATGAAATACAGGTATAAGAAGACAATATTTTTTATTATTATGCAAAAATGTCGTAGAATGGTACTTTATAAATTTATTAAATTTAATATCCCATTGAAATGAAAATCTTTGTAAAAAATTAACATTCGTTAAATTGTAAAGGAAATATTGACCTTGTTTTCTTAATAATATTTTTAAGACATTTTAATAAAAACAAATTAATAAATTAGTTATTATAACATAACATTCTGATCTCATAAATGGATTTATTTTCATAAATCGGTATTTTTTGCAGTCCAATTTGTTGGGATTTACTTGCAGAGATAACAGGTTATTTAATTCGAAATATAAATATAAGCTCAAGTTAATTTACTGCATTAGTCGAACACAAACTTTCCAGTACGAATATTATACATTGTTTAAAAAAATGAAAACTTTTGTTATCATTTCTTTTTGTTTAGCAGTAGTTTCTGCTTTACCACTGGATATTTTACAGGACGAGGATGGACAAGAATACGTTTTACTACCTCTACAACGACAAAGAAGGTAAGCAAAACCATATAATTAATTTACTTTTAAATATGACATTATAAATTTATTTACAGAGAAGTAACATGGGGAGCTAATCAAGGAGGTTACGGTTTGGGTGCTAAAGGTAATATCTACAGTAATAATAATCATCAACTCGATGGAACTGTTGGTGCTTCCAAAGCTTGGGGTTCCCATGGCATTAAACCTGATTCCTTTGGAGGACAATTGGATTACTCCCATAAACCTTCTGGTTCTTCTGCTTTCGTTGGTGCAAATAGAACTCCAGGTTGGGGTACTGATTTATCTGCTGGTGGAAAATATAATATTGCAGGAGGTAAAAATTGGGCACTAGATGCTACTGGTCAATATGAAAGGCACTATGGAGGACCTGTTGGTACTTTAAAACCAAATGCTGCTGTAGGGTTAAATTTAAATGGTAAATTTTAGTTTACCTAAATCAAGGTATAAAATGTAAAACTTTATTGTAAATAATTTATTTGAATATACTTTTTTTAATAAAAGCTATTTATGTTAAAATAGTTTTTTTTAATTAAATTACTACTATAAATGATTTCATAAACATATTAATAGGAAGTGAATTAATGCCTTTTAAAGTTTCTGGAAACTTTACACGCAGGGATAATAAATGTCCCCCTTTTCGTACACTTTAAGAAACAATAGAAAAGATAATATTAAGAGTTGAATATTATAGAGACTTTTACAGAGTCTCTGCTGATTCCATAAAAATAATGAAATTAATACTTTAAAAAAGTTTCTGGAAACTCTACAGGGAGTGATTAGAAATAGATTCTGCTGGTTCGCATAGAAGATATGCTCTTGTTATAGTGCCTTTTTGCTTACATTGTTAAGAAGAGGTTAAGGGATCAAAGCATTTTTTTAAATCTATGAAGAAGAACAACAAGTGTTTTACTTTTAAAAACACAAAGTTCTTTTAACACCTCTATGACTAGAACTAGCTGACGGGAGTCAATGATATAGGCAACTTTTACTAAACTAGCTAAAATAATATTTAATAATAAGTTTTTGTCGGCTTGCTTTTCCTTGAGCATATACTACAAGAGGCAGCTTTATATGCTGCTAAGTGAGACTGGTGTGTAAAAAAAAACTTTTTCCTACAAAAATTCTTTTTATCATTTTTGAATTAAAGCGTCAACTATTGGATCATGGTCCGGAAAGGAGTGAAATCTTGGTAATCTTAGAGCTTTACTTTTTATTACTACTTAGTTTTAGGCCTTCTCGTTAAGCTATTAAAAACATTTGTTTTTGTTCCTTATTTTCCTATGTTTTTATAAGTTAGTGTTAAAAATTAGGTAGTCTCTAAGTAGATCCTTTATAATTATATTGGTAATAAATAGTAAATTACACTCAAAAAATAGTAAGCTTATACATTATAATAAACAAATAATTACCTACACAGAATGCCGATCATTCAGGTCACTACTAACTAATATAATAATAGACCGTGAGCCAGCGCATATGAATTTGGCGTTACCATCTCTGGCAATTTGACGTCTGAAAAAGAAAACTTTAGTCGACGAAAATATGGACGGTTTTAATCGTTTCTTTTGTTCAAAAATTTCTCTGACATCTTATTTTAAAGTGTCAGGCTGTTAATAAAAAAATAGATATTAATAAATACTTTAACAATTTTTAAATGTCAGATGGTCAAAAGAGTAATAGGGGTGAACATGCAAGAAAAAAATGTTTGTTTTTTTTCTGGTAATGAAAATTTTTGTTATTTAACCCTACAATCCGTAATGTAGCTATTCTGATACAAATGTATTTAAACCCACTCAATTTATTAGTGGATCGACATATTCCCACTGCACATTATTTAGATACACCTTTATGTAAGTTCCACAATACTTTTGGACATTTTATAATGAGCAAATACCAAGTGGAGGTCAGGAAATTGCTGATCTTTTTTCTCAATACTTTTCTTCTGTTTATCGTAGTGGTGGCCTAAATGTACCTGCATTTAAATTTAAAAATTCTATTGATTTTACTCTAAATAAAATTAATATTAGAAGCGAATTTAAAAAGGTTTCACATCTGCCTGATAAACTATCTTCGGGTCAAGATAAAATTCCAGAGTTTTTATTAAAAAATCTTAAATATAGTTTAACTCAACCCCTGTGCTTAGGTACTATTTAATAAATCTTTGGAAGAGGGTGAGCTTCCTAATATGTGGAAAGACTGTTATGTTGTACCTATTTTTAAGTCTGGTGAAAGGAACTCTATAGAGAATTGTAGAAGTATAGCTAGACAGTCAGCTATACCTAAACTGCTTGATTCACGCGTATATGATCAGCTCAGCTGGAAGTGTAAAACTTTAATAAGTGAGACCCAACACGGTTTTTCGAATGGAAGATCTATATTAACTAATTTGGTATTATACGGGACCTTTCTGTTAGATGCCTTGGAGGAGGGAAACAGGTTGATTCTGTTTATACTGACTTCTCCAAGGCATTCGATAGGGTGAGTCATGTGATTCTAATCGCTAAGTTGCATGCTTTGGGATTTGATCCAGTCTCTATCAAATGGTTTAAAAGTATGCTTACTAACCGAAGACAAAAAGTAAAAATAGGAAATTAGGAATCTAGTTATATTGATATACCATCTGAGGTACCACAAGGTGGACTCTGTGCGCCTATTCTTTTTAACTTATTTATTAACGATCTGGTTGAGCAGCTGTCAGACTGTCATTTCTTATTGTATGCTGACGATTTTAAAATCTTTTAAATTAATAATCGTCCGATAAATAGCAGTATCTTACAACAAAATCTTAATGAACTCTCTGAATGGTCTACAAAGAATGATCTATCTCTAATCTATGCAAAATGTTTTACGATGTGATTTTTCGACGAAGTTTCAAAATGTTTACTATATTAATAAGCAGCCATTACAAGCTGTTAATTCAATTAGAGACTTATGAGTAATAATTGATTCTCAGTTGACTTTTAGAGAGCATTATAATTATGTTACGGGTAAAGCTATGCAAATGTTGGGATTTGTTTTAAGTACATGCTGAGATCTTTCAGTAGATTCTCTGAAAATATTATACTGTTTCCTTGTTAGGTCTCATCTGGAGTATGCATCAACTATATGGTCCCCTTATTACAACATATATAAGCTTCAACTCGAGAATGTGCAGAGGAAGTTTATTAAGTACTGTTCGTATAGACTTGGTATAGGTGGATGGGTAAATGAGGCATCCATGTTACTAAAGTTACAACCATTAGAGAAACGAAGAAGCATTTCTGATATATGTGCTTTACTTTTGAAATAATAAACGGCCAAATTGACTGTCCTTCTCTCAACACAAATTAAATTAAAAGTTTCTCGTAATAGCGATACATTTGCTGTACCTTTTCATCGCACAAACCATGTAACCCTCTGCTTTAATGTATAACACTTGATGTCGAAAAATAATGGCTTAAATTATTGTGTCATAGAGCGAATCCACATATTACCAAAAATTTCTAAGCCATCGATAAAGAAGAGAAGAGTGTAAGCCACAAAAGAAGGGAACACAGCGATCTTTTATTAAACGAGATCATGGTATTTGAAGAAAACTTCATAAATTTTATTCTAAAAATATTATACCGTCTTTCTAAATGACCAAACAAAAAGTTTTGGCAGTTTTATATAAATTAACCAATACCATGAGAAAAGTTTTGTACTTGTTGTTGTTAGGATTAACATACCGAAAATTGAATACAAGACTATCGATTATGGAATCGCAAAGAATCATTATTGCCCTTTATTTGTACTTAAACGAAATCGATAAAGCACGTCGTAGAGTGAGTGTTTAAATTCTGAAAATAAACATCTGTAAGAGTTACATTAATCAACTTAAACTACCATCTATTAGGGATTCGTAGAACTAAACAATAAATGTCACATAGAAATTATTGTTACTTTACCGTTGAAATACACAAATAAGTAAAAATATTATATTACTTTACGAGTGGAGTAAATTGCATATAACAGCGAGTGTGTTTGGCCCATGAGCGAGCTTGCGAGCGAAGGGGCTAAAGAAACGAGCTAAATATGCAATTTGTTCCTCGAGTGAAGTACTATGCTTTACGCACGACTTACCAAATGGTTTGGTATAAAACTAAAAATAACAAATATAAAATTTAAATTTTGGCATAAGTTGTCAAAAATATTCAATTTCGCAGACAGTTCTGGCTGAGAAATGTTAAATGTTAGTTTAATTTAATGAAAACTGTAGGTAACCAACATAATAATACAGGTTTCTATTTACTTACTCCACTAGTTTAGTAAATGAAACTATACCACAACTCCACAATAATTTGACACTTACTGACAGAGTTATAGGTTAAAAAATACGCAATTTACTTATGAGTCGTGGGTAAAATAATAAAAAAAAACATTTTATATTTTTCCAAATAGTAAATTATTACCATTCTCGAATCCCTATGAACACATGCAAAAAATTTCATAAAAATCGGTCCAACCGTTTAAGGCGTTTAAGAGGAGTTCAGTGACATATAGTTTCGTTCAAAGTAACTTTTTGCTTTTTTTGCATTCCTACTTCATGCCGACTTAAACTGCCGACAAATGATTTCCTTTGGCAGCATTTTTTGTCGGCATGAATCCTTTGACGGCATGAAGTATGAATGCAAAGAAAGCAAAAATTATCTTTGAACGAAACTATGCACACGCACAGAAGAGAGAGAGAGAGATTAAGTCGTAAAAAATTGATCCCAATCTAGTACAGACTCCAATAATAGCAGAAGAAGCCAGAGTTAACAAAGAAGGATGTAGCAAATAGAGAATCAGAAAGAAAACTAGAAAAGAAAAAAGACTTTTTTGTTGTAGCAATCAATTTTATAAGTTGCTACATTCACGCTCTCAGCAATTGTATTGAATAAAAGATGAAAGACATTAAGTTGTATATCTTTATAAATTTAAATACCTCATTATTTTATTACGTAAAAATATCTTAAAAATATTCATATTAGTTAATTGGTAAAGTAAATAGTAATTTGTTTTCTTGGTGAAATTTTTAAGAAACTTGTGAATTACTTTAATAAAAGCAGACAATAAATTATAAAATAACATTGTTATCTCATAAATGGATTTATTTTCATAAGTCGGTACTTTTTGCAGTCCAGTTTGTTGGGATTTACTTGCAGAGATAAAAGGTTACTTAATTTGAAATATAAATATAAGCCCGAATTAATTAATTGCATCATTCAAACACAAACTTTCAAGTACGAATCTAATACATTTTAAAAATGAAAACTTTTGTTATATTTTCTTTTTGTTTGGCAGTAGTTTCTGCTTTACCACTGGATATCTTGCAAGACGAGAATGGAGAAGAATACGTTTTACTACCTCTACAAAGAGAAAGAAGGTAAGCAAAACCATATTAGTAGTTTACGTAACAAGTCCTGAAAGTGGTCTTTTACTGGACCAGTAGGCAAATTGCAGGGCGAGCCATAGGCGAGCCCTGCAAGCCTGCGAGTCCAGTAAAAGCACTTTTGGGACGTATTACGTACAATATTTTTTTTAAAACGGGCATTGTTGTACCATAAACTTCATATTATTCAGTTTACATTTTTATAACAAGAACTCTTTATTAACTAATTTTAACATTTTTTTCAACAAACCTTGCTTGGGTGGCCGCCTTAAAAATTTCATCTGGCATAATTTCATCTTCCATTAATTCACAATGAAATGCATCATTTTAAATATCCATTTTATAATAAATTTCACGTTTTCAACTAAACGTCAAGTTATTTTACATTGCCGAAGGTTACTTTCAAGATGCAAAGCGACTGTCGTAGTACCATTTTTGGAGTGAAGATGGTGCCACTTGCGAATAGTTTCTACTTTCGCAAGTTTACATCTATAAGCATTTGGTCGATTCATACAGGGGATGTCTCTTCATTAGTGACTGAAGAGACATAACCTATGAGCTGATTAATATCCTTATACTTAAGTCGCAGCATCTACCGGTGTCTTGAGTAAGGAAATCTAACCAAACACCAATCCAGTTTAAAACTGGATTTATTATTGATAGCATGGCACTAGATACGTTTTGTATCATCTTACATCTTGTTATATAAGACTGTCAGAAACGCTCTGCTCGTTTTATGTTTTTATAGTTTTAAATATATACAAAACTCGGTTACCATAGAATTGACCGCTATCGTAGACTAACTATTTTACCGGACTTGTCCGACAAAATGACATTTTTTAACCTAAAAATAAACCGGGTAGTACTAATTTCTGGCCGGTTTAAAAAAAAATAATTTACTTTTAAATTTGAATTTATAAATTTACTTACAGACAAGTATCATGGGGAGCTAACCAAGGAGGATACGGTTTGGGTGCTAAAGGTAATGTCTACAGGAATAGTAATCATCAACTCGATGGATCAGTTAGTGCTTCTAAAGCCTGGGGTTCCCATGGAATTAAACCTGATAGCTTTGGAGGACAATTAGATTACTCTCATAAACCTTCTGGTTCTTCTGCTTTCGTTGGTGCTAATAGAACTCCAGGTTGGGGTACTGATTTATCTGCTGGTGGAAAATATAATATTGCAGGAGGTAAAAATTGGGCGCTAGATGCTACTGGTCAATATGAAAGACACTACGGAGGACCAGTTGGTACTGGAAAACCAAATTCTGTTGTAGGGTTAAATTTGAATGGTAAATTTTAGTTTATCTAAATAAAGGTATGAAAACTGTAAAACTATATTTTATTTTATTTATTGGTAGATATATTTTTTGTAATAAATACAATGAAAAATAAAAATACTTTTGTTTTATTTCTAATGATTTCATAAAAATAATAAAAGGTAGATTAATACCTTTGAAAAGTTTCTGAAAAATTTACAAGAAGTGTTAAGAAATGTGACACCGTTATCGCAATACTATTCTCATTGTCGTTTTTTAAAATTACGGTATAAGAAGTGAGTTGAAGGATTAAAGCCATCTAATACAAAAAGATAAAAAAGTAGAAAAAAATTGTTTTCACTTCAACAAACAGTACGAAAAAATAATAGCAAGTAGTGAATATACTATAGACTTTTACAAAGTCTTTGGTGATTCGATAAAAATAAAAA
The DNA here is from genome assembly GCA_964028335.1 of Altica lythri. Lineage (NCBI taxonomy): Eukaryota > Metazoa > Arthropoda > Insecta > Coleoptera > Chrysomelidae > Altica > Altica lythri. The sequence continues at coordinate 41,651,574 of OZ034807.1, forward strand.
GATTGATACTTTAAAAAAGTTTTTGTAAACTCTGCAAGAAGTGATTAGAAGAAGATAGTGCTCGTTTGCAATCCTTGTAGTCGCTTTTTGGTTACCTTGTTTAAGAATAGGTTACGGGTTAAATTATACTTTAAACTCATGAAAAAGAACATGTGTTTGCTTTATTTAAAAAGATACTTATACTTTTTATTGTGTCTCTTAAAGTTCTTTTAACTCCTCTATGACTGTTACTCGTTGACTGGATTCGATGATATAGGCCCCCTTAACAAGAACTAGTTAAAAACTATTAATGTTAAGTTTATGGTGACTTCTTTGGGCATATACTACACTAGAGGCAGCTTTCTTTGCTGCTAAGCGAGACTGGTATGTGAGAGGAAAAAGATTAAAGCTTTTGCCTACGAAAATATTTTTTTTATTTAAGAATTCAGTCAGTCAAGTATTGGATCATAGTCCAGACAGGAGTAAAATCTTGGTGGTTGTAGCTTTAAGATTGTTCATTAGCCATTAGAAACACGAGATATGATCCTCTAAAATGAGAACCTTGTACATACTCCAGACTTAATTTTAACATTTCTTCTTAGTATTAAGCCTTCTTCTTAAGCTATTAAAAGACATCTTATTATTCCTTATATCCCTATCAATAAATGTTCTAGCAGGACTGTATTATTAAAATATTTTATAAGTTACGGTCAGAAAATCAGGTACACTCTGTATACTTTATAAGCATATTGGTAATAAAGAGTAAATTATACTCAAAAAAAGAGTAAAGCTTATAACTTATAATAAACAAATAATCACCTACACAGAATGCCGACCATTCAGGTCATTATAACTAAGGTGCAATTTGATTTCTGTTACGCCGTTAAGCGAGTCAACATAGATTTTTGAAATACTTGTAATCAAGATCTTTGCTAAGCTGATAAAAACGGGATCTTGCAAGCATTTAAACACAGTATATAGCGAACCGTGTGCATGTGCAAACTGAATATCAAATATTTTTAAAATGAAAATTTTGGTGATAATAATAAGTTTTTTAGGTTTGATTTTAGCTGATGAAGGTACTGATAGTTGGGGGGAATTATTCATGTTTAAAGACGTTTTTGAGTTTGTTAAGGGATGTGGAATTAAGGATCTTGGTTTATGTGTTAAGGTAAATATAATTCACTTTTAACACAAAATATATAAAAAGTTTAATCGCAGTTAATCACAGACGGTAGATATAGATCGGTTTTTAATGATAATTACTGTAATATCAGTTATCTAAGTATATAACAGTGTCTAGATTTCTGCGTAACTATTAATGTGTATATGAAATAATAGCATGTTTTGTAATTTACTATTACCATTAAAAAGAGACAGCGAAGATAAGAATATTTTAAAGTTTGTAAAATTTTACATTTTATACAAGAAAAAACTGCATAGCTATTTCCTAATAGATTAGAATAGAAAATTTGCGGAACCAATACTCGGAAAACCTTTAGAACTAAACTAACATAAAAATATATGCAATATTAGACCATCAATATTTTTTTAAAGTAGATATTTTAATGTTTAAACATACAATTAAAACATTAAAAATAAAAAGTAAATTTAAAGAAAAAACATCTTTAGAACTTGAAGAAGAACCCGAAATCTAGTATGTAAGTACGAGGTTGTGTTCAAAGAGTAAAATGAGTTTATTTGTGTATAAAAAGATACTAATTTATTCACCCAATACCTACACAATCTCCTTTAAAGTAATCGCTCTTAAATACAAAATTTTGTAACACTGCTATTTTGAATCGTCAAAGCATTTCTTATACGCCCTTCTTTGTTATAGCCTTAAGCTCTTCTACCGATTTGCACAATTGTTCGAAATCTCTCTCTTCTCATACCTATTTTACAGTTTAGAGAACAGAAAAAATATCTTAAGGGGACAAATCCGGTGAAGATAGTGATTAAGGCATGATTGTCGTATTCTTTTGCAAGCAATGATGAATAAGCAGATGCATTATCGTGTAAAGCCATGAATAACTTTTTCTCAATTCTGGAGGTTTCTTTGTATTAGTTTATGCAAACGGTGCATAACTTTAAGGTAATGTGCCTTATCGACCGTAATAATTTTTAAATCCAATGCCTACATCCTTGAAAGTAATTCTCCTAACATACAATAAACTTGTACCACAACTTTTTCTAATTGTCAAAGCATTTTTACACCCCTATTGGTATAACTTTAAGGTTTTGCAGCAATTTCCACAATTGCTCGAAATATCTTTCTTTTTAAAGCTATTTACAGTTTAGAGAACAAGAAACAAATCTCAAGGGGACAAATCCGGTAAAAATGGTGGCAAAGGCATGATTGCCGTGTTCTTTTACCCCCATAAAGGTGGCTGACCCAAAGTGGAGAAATTTATCGAAATTTATATCAAAATTAGGTGCTTTTTAGGTGCTATTTAGGTGCGCAAAACAAAAATTAGGTGCACTAACCGTTTTTGAAATATTTACGAAAAACCATGGGACCGCCAGCCTTTAACAACCTAGCTGACCCATAATAAAAAAAAACAAAAAACTAGGATTGAATAATCTTTAAATTAAGTGCTATTTAAGTGCTTTTTAAAACACGAAACATAAAATAAAAAATTTAAAAAAAAAAACGTATTAAAATTGAATATATTGATTGTGTATGGCAAAATGTCACATTTCTTCTTACACTTTGAACCAAAATGGACATCGGCAGTTTAAGAACAGTTAGAAATCGGTAAAAATTTTTTGTCCCGTAATTTTTTTAATGGATAATTCGGAAGGTCACCACTAAAAATTTTTTTTATTTTTTTTTTAACTCGGACCACTGAGCTAAGACTTGCAACCGATCATTTCCGGAAATGATGATTAATATAAAATTCACTTTGTCAGAGATTTAAGTGCTCATCATGTGCAATAGTTTCACGAGCAAAATAAACTGCTAATGAGCAATTTCAACTGAAAATATTTGGCCAAAGTTTTCTTGTGTCTCAACTAAGAGTATCAATCTGCACTTTTTAAGCACATAGATCATTAAAATTTTCTTGTAATTCTATTACTTAATAATTCTCTCGTTTTTTTAATTTTTTGACCTGGGATCACTGAGCTGATACTTCTTACCGGTCACTTCCAAATATAATAATTATTATAAAAAACTTTTTGTCAAATATTTAAGTGCTCAGTAAGGGCATCAGACTCAATAGCAGAACAAACCGCTGATGAGCCAAGTCAACTAGAAATTCTTAAGTCTTTAACAAAGTGTGTCATTCTGCACTTTCTAAGCACTTAAAAACTGGTACAAATACCTACGAAATAATCCCATAAAATTTCCTTAGTTTTTTTTGCGCGTTGCTCCGGTAATTAATTGACTTTTATCTCGACTCAAAACTTCTCTTCCGTTTTTTACCTCTACTCAAAATGAAGCGCACCTATCTGAATTACTCAAAAATTATTTATACCATTACTTTTCTACTCCAAGACATTTCAGCTAAAAAATTCGAACAAGTAAAAAACGTCTCAATAGGTAATTATTTTTTTTATTTAAATTTTTGCTAGAAATGTTCTATCTAAGAGAAATTAAAGTAGTAAAACAAAGGAATCAACCAATGTTGAACTAACCTATTTAGCCCTGCTTATTTTAAAGTAGAGATGGAAAACTATCATTATTTTCAACAATTATCTCTAATTGTTATTTCAACTAGTAACAATTTTCAAAAAATTATCAATTTTTCTATTAAACAATATTTATTTTCAACACTTTTTGTACATCAAATTTAGTTGTACTTAACATAGTTAACATTTTTTTATAACTCAGCGGTCCGAGTTAAAAAAAAATAAAAAAAATTTTTAGTGGTGACCTTCCGAATTATCCATTAAAAAAATTACAGGACAAAAAAATTTTACCGATTTCTAACTGTTCTTAAACTGCCGATGTCCATTTTGGTTCAAAGTGTAAGAAGAAATGTGACATTTTGCCATACACAATCAATAAATTCAATTTTAATACGTTTAATTTTTGAATTTTTTATTTTATGTTTCGTGTTTTAAAAAGCACTTAATTAGTACTTAATTTAAAGATCTTTCAATCCTAGTTTTTTTATTATGGGTCAGCTAGGTTGTTAAAGGCTGGCGGTCCCATGGTTTTTCGTAAATATTTCAAAAACGGTTAGTGCACCTAATTTTTGTTTTGCGCACCTAAATAGCACCTAAAAAGCACCTAATTTTGATATAAATTTCGATAAATTTCTCCACTTGGGGTCAGCCACCTATATGGGGGTTGTTCTTTTTCAAGCCACGATAAATGTACAAGTGCATTATCGGCATGCAAAAGCCATGAATAATTCTTCCTCAATTCTGGAGGTTCTTTTTGTATTTATTCTTGCACACGACGCATAAGTTTAAGGTAATGCACCTTATCGACTGTAATAATTTATTTATTCGATATCTAAAATATCTTTTTTAAAGTAATTCCCCTCAGATACAATAAACTTGTACCACCGCTTTTTTTAATTATCAAATCATTTCTTATACTCTCTTTTTGGTTTAGCCTTACGTTCTTCCAGCAATTTCCGCAATTGATGGAAATCTTTCTTTTCATTGCTCTTTACAATTTAGTAAAAAAATAAAAATAGAAAGGTGCCAAACTGGTGAAGATGGTGACTAAGGCATGATTATCCTGTTCTTTTGCAAGCAACGATGAGTGAGCATTAGCATTATCGTGATGCATAGCCCATGAATAATTTTTCGCCAATTCTAAAGGTTTTTTGTTATTTTTTCTTGCAAACCACTTATAACTTAAAGGTAAAATGCCTTGAGTATTGATATACTATACTATGATAGTCGATAAAAACAATGAGCATCCTGTATTCTACAACTGAAATTTAATATTCAACATTTCATATTTAATAGTAGCTGTTCCGGCGGACTTTGTACCGCATAACACTGTCGTGTCTTTTTTTCCATTTTTCATTTTTTCAAATTTTTACCATTTGGCTTTTTTTTGTTTTCAATGATTTTTTTTATATTAGATATTTTATATAACATATCCACTGCACCACCGTACGGTGGCTTTATAGTACTTAATTTAGTAAGAAATTCTCGTTTAAATATATGAGATAATAACAGCGCCACCTTACGGTGGCGTCCTAGTTATTTTAAAGTTGTAAATATCTTCTAAGGTGTTCATTGAAATTAGTGAGTTAATCTTAAAAGATAGACATATACTGTCGCGGACATTTTTTTAGATCATTTTAAGAGGAATAATTCTTTCATACATATATTTTTGGTATCTTGAACCGTTTTCGCAGCGCACGCAATAGAAGCCCTCAATAATTTTCCCCGTTTTTTTTCACATTTTCCATTACTTCTTCGCTCCTAATAGTTGCATCATGATGTTATATAGCGTAAAGCCTTTCTCGATAAATGGTCTATTCAACACAAAAAAAATTTTTCAATTCGAACCAGTAGTTCCTGAGATTAGCGCGTTCAAACAAACAAACTCTTCAGCTTTATAATATTAGTATAGATTTGACATTCGACAATTAAAATTAGGCTTAAATAATTAAAATTAATCAGTAGACACTGTATCAGATGAATCAGAAAAAGTTTTAACTAAAATTAATCCGCATAGAAATAATTAATTAAACAGGTACTCATTATTTCAATGTATAAATATAAGCAGTTTACTGTAAACAACAGGTTTTACTTTCAAATTAAATGTAAATTTACCGTTTTTGCGTTTAATAATATTTATGCAATGACAAGTTGGTTTTAAAAATTTTACGACTGTTACCTGTAATGTTATTTAAATTGCTTATAGTGTTTAAATCAAAGACCCATTGGCAATCTTACTGTTCTTGTATCATTTAACGGTTGCTATCTACAATATGTTATACTCTCAATAAAAAGACACGATTCCAGTTAGAGATTTGAAGTCAATGGATTGATTACGAATTGTTCGACTTTACCATACAACAAGTTTAAAAAAAGGAAGTGTCCTTTTATATAAAACTGGCTTTTAACCATAAAATTTCTTATAATAATATAAACTTAGAAAAAGTACAGTTTTAATACAAAAATTTCAATTCTGAAAAAAACTTTTTATAAAAATTACGTTAATTAAAAGACTGACAAGATTGAGTCCACCACCAGATGTGAATAATATTCTTGTCATCCTTATCTAACTTAGGTGTTTTAGTTAACTGAGTGTTTCAATTTTAAGTTTTTTTGTCTATGGAAGCAATCTGAAACAGTTATGAGTCGTAATATATAGTCCGTCTAGAAAGTATCCGGAAATAACAAAGCTCAATTGGAATTATCTATACTAATATTATAAAGAGGAAAGGTTTGATTTTTTGTTTGTTTGTTTGAAATGAATAGGCTCCGAAACTACTGGACCAATTTCAAAAATTCTTTCACCGTTGGCAAGCTACACTATTCGCGAGTGACATAGACTATGTTTCATTTTCAAAAAAATTAGGGATCCTTACTAAAATGCCATTAATGTAACCAAAAATGACCTTAAAATCCTTACATCGCGTGCGCTGAGAATACTATTGATTATAGAATAAAATAATGTACTACGATTTTGAAGAATATATAAATATCTACAAAAAATGGCGCGACAGCACATGTCTAACTGTTATAATTACGTCACAATAACTGTTTTTTAATTTTTTAAAAGTTTTTATCTTGGTATTAATCCTTATCAAAATAACATAATCACGAATTTAGCATGTGCAATGGGACGAGGCTACTTATAAAGAAATTAAAGGACAATTAAGTTGCAGCAACCATTATAACTGAACCAACAGCTGGTCAACTAGCTCATACAATGAGGATACCGATGATCCCAACTGATCTACCAAATCCATTTAAACCGCTTCAATTTCCTATCAAATCTTTCGCTTTTACTAATAATAAGGTCAAACGTTCCAATTAGTAGGGATCGGTTTTCCTCATGGCCAACCGCCTAAGGCGGGTCGGAGCACCTGAAAATCAATTTATTTTGCTGCCAGAAAATAAAACAACATGTAATATCGTTTACAGGGAAGCGTTGATCCAATAAATTTAATGGCTTTTGTTATTTTTCTTTAATTCCCGTGCAAAGCCGGGGCGGGCTGCTAGTTTAGTATATATTTTTAATACTTGAATTGGAAAATTATATAACAAATAATTTATCTTATTTAAATATACAAATTTCATTTAACTGAAAACACTAAACTAAGCTTCGAGATGCACCCGAATTTAGTAACGCTCCATAATTTTCGGTAATGGTAGCTCAGGACTGTAAAGGTAACTGAATTAATTCATTTTTATTTGGTTGGGCTGCTCGTTTAACCTTTTATGGGATTTATAAATAATTTGCAACAAATTTTATCTGATACAAAGACTGTTAAAGTTCCTGTATATTTTAGATCTGTGTAATATTTTTGTTTGACCACTTGGTATATTGCAATGTTTATACCATTTTCATATTAATGTACAGTTGTCATTTTTTGATAGTTTTTTTGAAAAATAAAGTCTTTTTGTTAAAGTTGCATATAAATATTATTTTTAAATGGGTTTTCCACATTTTACATCAACATGGTAACAGAGCGTGGTTACCCAACCTTGTAAAGAATATCTATTCAATTCAGTTACAAAAATATTTACAACTTGTCACTAACCGTACTAACCCAAAGTTTAAATGATTATGGATGCAACCAAAATAAACATTGGTTTATTAGAAGGGAAAAATAACTGGTCGATTTGGAAATATAAGATTGTCATATTATTCAGAAGTGTTCCTGGAGCAGTTGAAGTTTTTGAAGGTAAAGTGGTTTTCCCTTTACCTTTATCATCATCGGCAACTAAAGAAAAAAAGGATAAATATGATAAAGTATATAACTCCTATATAGAAGCTGATATTAAGGCTTTAGTCTTATTAACCGTAAAAATGACGCAAGAAGCTTTAAAAAAAGTAATAAGATTTTTAACACCAAGAGAAGTGTAGTGTGCTGGGTTGTAATTAAAAGAGTATTTAAACGTTAATAATTCAAAACTATATTCAATAACTTTTTAACACAAATTCACTTATTAATATCTTATTTGACAGACCTGTCAATCCCCACACCTATGTGTATGGTTGCCTACCAAGCAGGACCATACTACATCCCCCTTTGTAACAATTTTTTAAAAACAACTAAGAATTCTAAATCTACTAAAAAGTATGAACTAAAAAGTATGAATATTATTAATCATTATATAATTCAAAGTCCTTTAGATAACTGGGTTGTCTTCTATTTCGTCTGGTTCTTTCTGGGTTGATCTGGTTTGGTTGAGGTGAGATGTTGGGCTGTGTGGAGGACGTTGCCCCCTCGTCGGTTGGGGCATCGATATTAGGTAATGGCTGCAGATGACAGTTGTTTCGATTTACTAGATTATCGTCTTCTGTTTGGATAATATAAGATCTGGGTTTATCCAACTTTTCCATAACTCTTCCTTCTTTTTCATCATTGATGATCCACACTCTATCGTTTATATTTAATTCTTTCTTTTCCTTTTTTGCTCTGTGTCTTTCGTCGTAATTTTTCTTTTGTTTTTCTTTTTGATTTACTAATTTTTCTCTTACCTCCTGGTGATTGGGAATGTTCGGTATTAAATTTTGTGTTATGGAGGGAATTCTATCTTTCAGTCTTCTGCCGAACAACAATTGAGCAGGTGATGCACCACAGTCAAGGGGTGTATTTCGGTAGGACAGGAGCGCCAGCTCAATATTGTCCGGGTTTTTCTTCAAGATTCTTTTTAAGAGTTTGACTGCTGACTCTGCTTGACCATTTGATTGCTGGTAGTGCGGGCTGCTGGTAATGTGTTGGAATCCGTACGATTTTGCGAATTCTGCAAATTCGAAGCTGGCAAATTGTGGTCCATTATCGCTTCTTATTATGTCCGGTATTCCATGACATGAAAAGATTTTATTTAAGCTCTTGATTATAGAGGAGCTTGTAGTCTTAGTTAATTTTTTTATTTCTGGAAATTTTGAGTAGTAGTCTTGTACCACTAAGTATGTCTTCTTTTTATATTCTGCTAGATCCATGCCTAGTACTGACCAGGGTCGTGTGGGAACTTCAGTATATATCATAGGCTCGACAATATGGTTTTTATTCTTCAAGCATGGTTCACAAGATGTTATAATGTCTTCAATATTTCGATTAATTGATGGCCACCATATTGTTTGCTTGGCTCTAGCTATGCATTTCGTCAGTCCGAAATGTCCGTCGTGGATGCGTCTTAGGCAGGTTTTTCTTAATGACTCTGGAATTAGTATACGATCTTTATAACATAACAAATCTTCGTTAATGGATAAATCAGTTCGGTATTTAAAAAAAATTTCCGTGCCGGTTTTTATTTTTTTCTTGTCTGGCCAGCCGGATACGATATAATTTTTTAATTGTGAGAGTTGGTCATCTTTATTTTGCTCTTGGCGTATTTGTTCCAGCGATATTATTTCCTCAGACACTTCGGAAATAACTGCGTTCATGTATAAATTGTTGTCTTGGTTAATTACATCTTCATCCAGTGAACCTTCATTGATTGGCGCTCTAGATAAAGCATCAGGTATGAAAAATGTCTTACCTGGAATGTACTTAATGTCGTAGTCGAATTTTAATAATCGCATTCTAAACCGTTGTAGGCGATTTGATAATTTATTAATTTCTTTTGTGGCCAAGATGACTGTCAACGGTTTGTGGTCTGTCAAGATTTCAAATCTTGACCCCAGTAAAAATTGTTCCAATCTTTCGCAGGCCCAAGTTACCGCCAACGCTTCTTTTTCTATTTGGGCGTATCTCTTTTCGCTGTCACTTAAAGTTTTGGAGCAAAAATATACAGGTTTCCATGAATTGTCATTTTGTAGCTGTTCAAGAACAGCCCCCAAACCATACTGACTTGAATCTGCAGATACTCTAGTCTTTCTCGTAGTCGAATATTTAGCCAGGGTTTGTAACGAGACGATCTCTTGTTTCAGTTTTTCGAACTCAGTGCTGTGGTTTTCTGACCAGATGAACGCCGTATTATTTTTTAAGAGATCTCGAAGATTTTGGGTTTTGGATGCTAAGTCTCTTATAAACTTGGCCATGTAGTTTACAAGGCCCAGAAACTTACGAACGTCAGTTTTGTTCTGAGGTATTGGATAGTTTACTATGGCTGCTATACTTTTAGGGTCCACTTTTATGCCTTCAGCGTCAATGACATAGCCTAGATAGTTTGTTTCTGATTTTCTAAATTCACATTTTTGTAGGTTTAGAGTAAGGCCATTCGCCGTTAAGCAGTTTAATACCTCTTTCAAATTTCTATCATGTTCGTGAGTGTTTTTTCCTGTCACTAGGATATCGTCAGCATGTACCAATACGCCGTCACATTTTAGCGTCATGATAACATCGTTTAATTTTCTTTGGAATACTTCCGGGGCACTGGTTATCCCAAATGGTAGCCGATTATAAACGAAACGACCGAATGGTGTTATAAAAGTAGTGTATTTTTGTGACTTTTTGTCCAGTTTTAACTGCCAGAATCCACAGTTAAAATCTAATTTAGTAAACACCTTAGCGTCTCTCAACTTGGCCAAGGTTTCATCTACTGCAGGCAGCTGGAGTCTTTCCCTTACTACAAACTTGTTTAATTCAGTGTAGTCGCTGCAAACACGTACGCCGCCATTTTTCTTTGCCGCTACCACCATTGGGGCACACCACTCTGTTGCTTCTTCAATCGGCTCAATTACTCCATCTTTTATCATTTTATTGATTTCTATTTCTACCTTTTTCAAAAGTGGCAGAGGCACCCTGCGTGGTGACGCACAGGCATATGGTTTGGCTTCTTTAACAATTCTTATTTTATGCTTGAAGTCTTTTAAAGTACCAAGCCCTTGAAACAACTTTGGGAAAGATACGGAGAACTCGGTGTTATCTAGGGAGCTACCATCGTTTATAATTTCGTCTATTTGCGGACGTAAATTGGCATGTAATTGTTTGTTCTTCCAAGTTATTAAATCTAATTTATTTAATGCTGGACGACCTAGCAGGTTCTCTCTCGTGTTAGCTACGTAGCATTTGATCCTTTTTATTTTGCTATACATTCTAACCGGCATTGTAACAGTTCCAAAAACTTTTAGTTCAGCTTGTTTACCTGTTCCTGGACCCATCAATTTTGTTGTAGTGTTTTCCAACTTAAGATGGTTTAATTTCTTTTCATATGTGGCTTTTGTTATGACTGATTCGTCCGCCCCCGTATCCAATTTAAATTTAATTTTTTGTTCTCCTACTTTAAGTTTAACTTTCCACGGTTCGTTTTTTGTTACTCTGTTTAGATTAATTATCTCACCTATGGATTCGGTACTTGATTCGTCGGTAGAGGTTCTGTTGTTGATTTCTTCCCCATCTAACACCTCGGAACAGTTTTTGGTCCGGCATTGAGCTGCGAAATGACCGACTAATTTGCATCTTTTACACTTCATATTATTTGCTGGACACTTTAATTTACTGTGTCCAGGGGTTGCTCCACATTTAAAACATTTATTCTGTTGTCTACTATTGTTCTGTTGCCTACTATTGTTTTTGTAAGGTTTCTTTTTCTGAGTCACTCTGTCGATGTTATCTCCTTTCTTTCTCAATTCCCTGTTCTCTTCTTTTATCCTCTCACTTTGTAGTATCTTTTCTATTGCCTTTTCCATTGTTAATTCGCCGTCCATTTGTAGATTCTCGCTGAGTTTAAAGTCTCTAATGCCTACGACGAGTCTGTCCCGAATTAGCTCGTCTTCGAGGGATCTGAAGTCGCAATTTTTGGCTAGGCTAATCAATTCGCTGATGAAACTTTGGGCTGGTTCGCCTTCTTTTTGTGATCTTAGATTGAATTTTGCCCTAGCGTAGATGACGTTTTTGATACCAGTGAAATGTTTATTAAAGAAATCTTTCAACTCCATATAGGTATTAAATTCGGTCTCCTTTTTTTTTAAAGTTTCCAGAAGTTTTGAGACCTTGGGTCCCATGTATAGGAGTAAGTTATTGATCTGTTCTTTTTCGCTTACCTTGTCAAGTTTGATTGCCGAGCGGTACCTCTCGTAATGAGTGATCCACGTCTCCCATTCTTCTTTTTCGAACGAAAATATTTCCGGTGACGGTACAGTATTTATGAAACTTTGAGACTTTTGTTCCAAACACTTTTCTAGTTCGTTAATTTTCTCCTTTAAGTCGCTTATTTGTTTATCCATTTGGTTTTTCTAACCTCACTTTCTTATTTTCGGAGATCTTGGCCCAATTTGGCTGATTTAACAGTTTTTCTTCCAATTTTAATTTCTTTATGTTTGAAACAGCCACACCTGACACCATGTAGTGTGCTGGGTTGTAATTAAAAGAGTATTTAAACGTTAATAATTCAAAACTATATTCAATAACTTTTTAACACAAATTCACTTATTAATATCTTATTTGACAGACCTGTCAATCCCCACACCTATGTGTATGGTTGCCTACCAAGCAGGACCATACTACAAGAAGTATGGTTGGAACTTCATCGTTTGTATGACGCAAATGTTGAAGATAAAACATACGTCTTGTGTTTACAGTTTTTCAGTTACAAAAGAGTAACAGATGACGATATAGCTACACACAGTTTAAAATTGAAGAACTGGAATCGGTTGCAGATAGAAGTTTTAAAAGAAAAAGGTCCGTCTGGTAATACTTGCAAGTGTGATTTACCAGAGTTGTTAATATGTTAAATATTAGAAACATCAACAAAGACATTATTAAAATTAGTTTCTTGAAAACTTTGACAAAATTCTATTCTTCGTTCGTTTTGTAAAGGTTTCATTATAGGGATTTTTAATGGTTTTCTTGATATTGAGTCTTATCTTTTTAGTGACTTACTTTCACATTTCGTTGATGGTATAAAATTACTGGAGGATCATTGGAATAAGTTATTTTATGCTAAAAGAAATTATATTGAATAAAAAAAATCATAAAAAAATACATATTCTTTCATTTTTGCTGTTACAACCAACCTGTATCATTTCATTGACAGTTAACAAGTTTTCAAATAATATATTAAAAATATTTGCTCACTCCAGGCGAATAATAGTGCACTGATATACTCTAATTTGTAGGAACGCGCACTCAGATATTTAGACAACATTCCTAACAACATGGATTTTGGCGGTGGATTAAAAATACGAGGCAATCGAGTTGAACGGAATTCCAGGCATACTGTTTCTTTGCCAGATGAAATTCGAGCAAGAGAAGAGGCTGTGGATAATTTACTTTGGGAAACACTTATAGAATTTATGAGGACGCATACTTTTGAATTCAAAGTTCCCGAAGAGACTCTCAATGACTTGCTGGGAAAACCTGTAGAGGAAGGTATATATTTTTATTAAGAATAAAGCTAAAAGTTTTTGTGTGTTTGGTTTATTTTATTAAGTTTTTATTCTGGAATAAAGCAACATAAGTTATATAACCAGAAACCTAAAATAAGAATATAAGAAAAATGTAAGCGATTTTTCAATTTGAAAAAATAAATTAACATTGAAATGTACCCACCAGGGAAAATATGTATTAAAACATGGTAGGAATCTAAAATTTTGAATCATAACACTAAATAGGAGTCGATTCTATTTATTCAGTTTATTAAATCTCACCTCGTAATTACTTGTTTTAAACAGAATAAACTTTCACAAACTATTTTTTCTAAAATTATTTAATAATTTTTTAACAACTTAAATTACTTTTTGGTCCGAAAGTACGGATTTATTTGAATTATATCTTCAACATAAGGATTATTTAGTTAAAAAGTATAATTTTGTTAAATTTTGTATTTACGAGGATGGTCCGATTACCACTTAGCCTCATCGCCCGATGGCGCCACTGTCGTAAAGGAAATGTATTTCCTTGTAGTAAATTGTCGTTGACAGCTAGGTACTGTAAAAATTTCAGCAAGATTGGACAAATGGTTTTGTTTTTATTGTGTGCGTAAGCGAGCGTGCCGACGATGTTGGAAAAATGGAAAAAGAATTATATCTGTCAGTGATTTGTTTCTTGTTTTTATAAGAAAAAACGTGTAGTAAAATTAAGAGGAGCTTGGATCCTGTGTACGGTGACTCTTTTTCGTCGATAGGGACCCTCACAAATTGGTTTAAAGAATTTTAACGTGGTTTCACCTCGATTTTTGATAGGCCACATTTAATTATACAGAAAACGCAATCCGAAGAAATTTCTGTATCGTTTGGTAACCGCCGACAACACATGGATCCACTCCAACGTACCAGAGATCAAAGAACAGTCGAAACAGTGAACATTACATGGCAAACGTTTCTGAAGAAGGCAAATACTGTCTCATTAGTGGGAAAGATGATGCCACCGTTTTCTTAGATTCACGAGGTGTGATCTACATCAAGTAGCTGGAAAAAAGGAAAACGGTTACAAAGCTCTACTATACCAAATTGTTGAGCCGATTTAACAGCCATTTGCAGAACAAAATGCCTTATTTCACAGAGAAAAAATTGCTTTTTGACTATGATAACCAAGGCCAAACTGGTCGAACTAATGCACGAACTGCTGCCCCATTTACCTTGTTCTCCAGATTGGGCCCCGCGCAACTTCTTTTTGTTTCTTAATGTGAAAAACTCACTCGACGGCAAAAATTTGGGTGGAGTGATAAGGTCATCGCGGCCACGGAGACCCATTAAAGAAGTTGGAGCATCAAGCTAAAAAGAAAACGTGTTAAGAAATAAATTGCGACTTTTCCAAAATATTCGTTCTTCTTTTATAGACTAAGTGGTTATTTGACTTACCTCGTAAATCAAAAATACAAAAAAAAGTAATAATGGTTTCTTTAATCTTACCTTTACATTACAAAACTATTTTTTCGTATCTACTTTGACAATATTTAATTATAAATAATATAGGTGTGTTACTTGTATTGTAGCCAGAAAAAAGAAAGGTGGAGGTGGAATGCGACTACGAACAATGTTACTTTTATTTCAACTTAAAGTTGCTACTATCGGAGCTATAGCTCTAAAAGTTATTGGATTAATAGCATTTAAAGCTTTGGTTATAGCAAAAATAGCATTTACCATAGCAAGTGTAATTGCTCTAAAAAAACTTCTTGAAAGCCAACATCATACATCAACCTATGAAGTAGTTGCTCATCCACACTATGAAGAACATGGGCATTTTGATAGATCTTTTAATACTTTTAATCCACAAGATTATGCCTACAAAGGATACGATGCGTTAGGTGCCAGAAGTAGTAACTAGATTCGTTATTATTTTAAGTTATATGGTGAACTGGTATAGTAGAAAATTATATTGCATCTCTTTTTTAAATTTTAAGAATACTTTTTAAAATACTGAGGCAAAATAAAATAATTTTTTGTTATTTTGATCTTTATGCTACCTACACACTCTAGGCGTGTGTGTTAGACTAAGTGAGGGCGAGAGTGTGTTATTTGTACTCAGGTAATCTTGCAATGTCTCCACATGACGAGGCGAAGAGCAAACGTAGCGTCCACACTCTCGTTTCCATCATCTGTCTTAATATTTGACGTCGTTCTGTCACTGTACGATTTTTGCTAGTTTATTTACTGTGTTTTGTTTATTTCGAAGTAGATATTCGCTAACCCGGCTCACCTCGAAACACTCGCCGAGTGTGAAGGTAGCATTATAAATTTTTTAATTAATATTTTTTATCGAACATTGCTGCAATTTTTTAAAGTGCTATCTGGAACAAATATAAAACTAATATAATTAATTATTAACATTAAATTATTTATTATTAATTTAGAGTTAAGAGTCATGAAATTCAATTTAGTTGACACGGTATTCTTTAGAACTAAGTATTATCTATTTTCTTCTAAATAATTTTTAAAAATAAATTAAAATTATTTTAAAATATTTTATTAATAAAGTTCAAATAAATCTACATAGTAAAAATAAAAATGTAAAAAAAGTAACACCAAAGCATGTGAAATGAAGATTTCAACAAATCATTATTAGGAGTTACAGTAGAATTTGGTACCAGTAACGTCCTCAGAAGGTTTAATTAAATTGTTTTAATGCTGCTATGGGCCAAAAAACTAAATATAATATTGATTATTTCTCACATAAAATGGTTAATATTTATAAAAACTAAATAGATTATAGACATACAGTGTTACTGTCCAAATCGTTTGCTTTTTGCTTTGGTTAGTATGAAAACAAACATTATGTAGGCTCTAACAGGTAAAATAGAGATTTATTTTAATGTTTTGGACTGGTAGAGACCAGATACGTTCGTTTTCAGATTAATCACGTTAAAATGGGGCTTAAACAAAAAAATAAAAAATTGAACCAGGTTAGCAGAAAAGCAGGCATAGGTACTTATTATACCTGTTAAAATTAGAAATTTAAAAATTCTTATTCTGGTAACAAATTTCAATAATATAATCAAATTAAAAATATCAAAATTTCTGTTTGACTAAGAACACACCTACCTTTGAGTTTTGAGACAGAGGTATTGGCAAACTTGTAAAGCACACAGAAAAATGTATATTAAACAGTGTATTGCTAAAGTAGTAATTATCACAAATATGAATCATTTCAAAAATCCTTAAGCCATACACCGGTAAGCATACACCTGTGAACTTAGCAGCAGATAATGCAGCAAAGAACCTAAATCAATCAAACTCGTCACTATGGCAATGGACGGTAGGAGACAATCAAGAGTGATAATAGCACCCACCTTTAAGCCAAGATTACCGATGTAGGTACCATGAACCAATAGAATGTATCTTACTAGAAGATGGTAGACGATTACTTAAAATAGAAAAATTATAAAGAAGAAGAAATGATTTGTTAGATACCAGTTGAGTACTAAGTGTTACTTTGAATGTGGCCCAGAAGATATGGTTGATCTTTGCTTAAAACCGAAAGATTCGAATATAAATGAATATAAAAAAAACATCAACAACAAAAATGTTTAATGTTTTATAAAACCCCTAAAAATACAACTAAATTTTTATTGAGAATGGTGGGGCCTAAGCTTTTGACAAAATAAGATTTGGTGGCATCTCAAGTGATTAAGAATTTTAGGAAAAGCGAAAGAAATCTGTTGCGAGACATGCAAATTACAAAAAAATATTAAAAGAAGATATATTTCTATTGATGATTTTAATTTTCTATCCAAACAGAATATTTTTTAAAGTACAGATATATTATAATAAAATTTCACTGCTTTTTCCGAGGATTTGTTCGGTTACATTTTTATATCTAAAGAGCTTCTGTACCTGATACACAAGACTTCGCATTTTTCCCAAAAAATTTAAGTTAATACCTCATTACTTTTATTTTATTTTTATGTTTAATTTTACTAATTTAAATATTTGATACTTTTTAAATTAATAAATAAAACAATAACAATAAAGGAGAATTGACAAAAAATAACAGGCGGAAATAGAAAATAGAAGCTGCAATTATTATTTATAAGAGTTAGCCGCTTGGCCACAGATAATCGATGTTTTTGAAAAATATTTGATTATACCTCGAGGCCCAATTGTCTGTCAGTGACGTCATTGTGACGTAAATGCAAGTGGAACCAATGCGAGGTTTGAATGAATGCTAATTTATGTTTAACTTAGAAACACTTACAATAAAAGAGATACTTTTAAGAAAACACCGGAGAACATTATTAAGTGCGCTAGTGCCATTTAACATTTTTCTTAAAAGTATATTTTTCTATTGCGCGTTAATAAGACAATCACAATGACGTGCCTGGACAATTGGGCCTCGAGGTATATGTGCTCTAGGCGACTTTAGTTGCATCAATATATAATAAAAATCGCTTACTAACAGCTATGATCAAGTGGTTTAAGGTGGCTATTGGCTATAAACAGAGATCACAGGTGAATTCCAGCCGGTTTTTGTAATTATCTTTGTCATTTTTGATTTGTTTACTTTCTAAAGTCTTAAAATGTTTAAACAATAGTTGTTAATATTTATTTATATTTGGGTGTTTGGTTTAATTTTATATTTGTTATAGTTTATATATGGTAGATTATTTGAAGTACTTCTAGTCATAAAAATTAAATGATTTTATTTAAGTTTTACAAATAGATATGCGTTTGTTAATTAGTTTAAAGTGACACAGATTTTAAAAAAATTATTTTGTTAGTTTCATTATTTGGTTTAGTGTGGTGATAGTTTTGTAATGGGTTCTTATTTATTTTATAGTATAATTTTGCTTTAAAAAAATGTATTGAAAGGAGCACTAGTAACATAGAACGTGTAAACTTAAGAATTATCACCTAAAATATCATATTTGATTACATAGATCAAATTAAATAGAATAAACCTATTGTTCATGTAAAATAACTCTTTGTTGTTTTTGCAATTATTTTGATGTTAAAAGTATTTATAATTATATTTTTGGTAAAAGTAAAAAAATGTACATTTATAGGTATACCCCGAAAACACATAAACAATTAATTATGTAGTCTTCAATAATCCCTATCGGATTTTATAAAGAAAGAACACAACCCCCAATAAAAAATTGGGTTTATTCCATAAGAGCTTATTGTCGACACCAAATAAAACAGTGTTGTCAAGGTCAAGTATTAGGATTTTACGTGCTATGTTTCAATTTTCAATTTTGTACAATTTTATTAGTAAAATGGTTCCTTTTTATTTTATTAGCTATTAACCAAAAAACATTGGGCTATTATTTCTAAAGTTTGTGCAATAATAAAGATCTCAGATATTTACTTAAGATACTGATATTTATATGGTATTTTGTATGCTCTCAATTACTAATATAATATGTTAAAAATATTGTACTAATAAAGTTTTGATGAGAAAAGGTTTTTTTTTATTTATTTAACTTATGATTCTATTAATTCTAGAATCTAGAATAACAAAATGTATGTCAATGATAATAATGCATTTTGTTATAGTTTTTTAGTGCCGATTAATAACGGAATTTTTGTTTTTGTTTTATTTAACAAATCTACTAAGATATTTCTTTTTGGTCCTCCGTTCAGAAACAATACTATTAATTACTTCAAAATCGTCCGGAAAATGACATTTTCCGGCCCAGGCCGGCAAACAAGCTTTTAGATTATCTAAAGAGATGGCGCTATGAGTCATCAAAAATACATAACGAAAAGTTTAGCTAATGTGGAACAGAGCAACACGCAGTGGTGTAAACTCTTAAGCCCTTCTGCAAGTATGATTACTACACAAACATGTGTAATGAAGTTAACATATGGCATCTAGGGAGCAACTTGACCACTTTATTCGTTTTTAATCCAGAAACTCTATACGCTCATAAACGATTAATCACGGGGCGAGGGAGCATTATGATTGATGAAAACAAATATTTCTTAAAAAGGGAAATTAATAAGGTTTAATACTACGTCACGGTATCTTTCGCACGTGCACCAACCAACGCAAACCCCACCAAAACAAAGCCAAACAAATCCTTCACGAGTAGGCGAAGTAGTTTTGTGCAGTAAGAAGGATTAATATGATTATTGTTGCATTCGATTCGTAAGAGCGTCATTAACATTTGTACACAAAAATGGTTATATAAAAATAACAAATCTTCAAAGTGCAACTCAAAGTAGTAAAAATTTAAAAAAATGTTGGTACGACTATAGCAGACAGGCACTTTCTGATTTTGGATTTTTTAGTGTCAAAACAGATTAAATATAGAAAAATGTCATTTTTATTTTATTTTAGGCATAATAAAGTGTCTTTCTTATAATACCATCACAAAATGATTTATTAATAAAATTAGGTTGAAACATTTAGCAAGGACTGTAATCTGTCAATGTATTTGCAATGCTGCTTTAATGGAATCAAAACAGTACTGGATCAGACAGAGATGAACGGCTGTAGTTAAGGTAAGGCATTGTGGGTCATACCCTACCTTGAAATCACAACGCCCTACCTTAAAAATACCAAAATCTAAGATAAATTATTATAATTAAATTGTTTGTCCATAGTAAAAATTGTAGCGGTAGGTATATAAACTTTTCCGAACATACCACAGTTTGTAACATTCATTTCATATAATAACAATTCTTTGCTCCGTGTATAGATGGCATTTGAAGTGCCACTATATAAGTTAAGTTAAGAGTATATAGTTAGGAAGATAAATATGATGATTTTTAGGAATTTGGTATGTAAGAAGACCCTGTTGTAGGACTTACGTCCTTTTCAGAGGATGGATGAAGTGTTGGAGAGGAGTTAGTATCTGTCTGTCCTCGGCCCTGCTCTCGCAAACCTTTCCATTTGTATTTCCTGTAAAGTTGGATCTTCTTCATTCCTTCATGATGCTTAAAAGTGCCTAAAAAGTCATTTTTCTTTGGTGTAAGTGTAGGTGTATGTAGAAGTGTGAAAGCGATCGGTCTTATATCTATGATGCAAAGAGAATTCCTCCTATACCTCTAGGCCCAACTGTCTGTCAGTGACTTCATTGTAGATAACGTAAATTCAAGTGGAACCAATGCGAGGTTGGAATTAATGCTAGTTGCCATATATAACTTAGAAAGACTTACTTTCTTTGTCTTATTAACGTGCAATAGAAAGCTATATTTTTAAGAAAAATCTTAACACTGGAGAACATTATTAAGTGCGCTAGTTCCACTTGACCTTTTTCTTAAAAGTGTCTCTTTCTTCCCCCCGAACCCCCCTTGCGGGTGGAATTTCGTAAAATCCGTTCACAGTTGACCTCAAAATTATAAAAATAACTATTTTGCAAAGTTTTAAACCTGTAGGACTTGTAGATTTAAAGTTTTAATTTTTTTAATATTTCACGCCCCCGTAATCCCCCTTGTGGGTGGAATTTTGTAAAATCCGTTCTTAGCTTACCTCTACATCCCGTAAGGAATATTCCTGCCAAGTTTCAAGTCGATCGGCCTTATAGTTCCGAAGATATCGTGACGAGTGACTATAATATATATATAAGTATAGAAACTCTTTTATAGCGGGTGCGCGCATTTTTCATTACAAAGTAATAAAAAATGCGCGTTAGGATGTTTTATTTTTTTGCATAAAAACGGCCCCACCTTACGGTGGCGTCCTAGTTATTTTAAAATTCTAATATCTTCTAAGATGTTCATTGAAATTAAGTGATATCAAAGACAATTTTGTTCACAACTAAATAAGTACTCTGTAGTAATAAAACCTTTCTGATTAGATTAGAATCAGGCTTTTATTCACATAACTTGGCGTGACATAAAGTTAAATAAAGATCAATGACAAATAATAATGACTGACAAATATATAAATCAAAATGACAAAATAATAACATAAGAACACTATACTACATTCATCCCGCCTTATTTTTCTGAGTAGTCTAGCAAATATTTTGGTTTGTTTTTTATTCTAGACGATTTACGGGTAGTTCCAGTAACATCTCGAATTTCTTCGTGGGAATTTGATTCCGGCAATTGAACGATTGTTTGTTGATCAGCAGATTCAATTTGATCTGTAAAATTATCTTGTTTTTCATCATCAAGGTATTCCTCTGGATTTAATAGTTTTATGTCCCCTCTGGGTGCCAGATGTTTAGTTGCGACAGTGCTTTCTCTTCCATCTTCAAATCTAACAAGAGCGTAGTCTGGATTTGCTTGTAAAAGGGATCAAATTTACTTCTACGGACGAATTTTTTTAGCAATATCTTGTCAGATTCTCTTAGCCAAGAAGGAATTGAAGTTCCACTGGTCGATCGTCGTTGATAATTAAACAGACGTTCATGGGGAGTGCTGTTCGTTGCTGTACAAAGTAAACTTCTAATCGAGTGCAAAGCTTCTGGTAGAACTAATTCTGGTAGAACTAATTCCCATTTGCTTGTGTCTAAATTTCTCGTTTTAAGGGCAAGACTTATTGCTTTCCATATAATCCCATTGTATTTTTCGACTTGTCCGTTTCCTTCCGGATTGTAAGGTGTTGTTCTGCTTGACGAAATGCCTTTATTGTGTAGATAAGAAATAAATTCTTTTGATGTAAAACTACTTCCACGATCTGAGTGTATGTAGGCCGGCATTCCGAATAAACAAAAGAAATTATTAAGGCATTCAATAACAGTTTGGCTAGATGTGTCTGAACATGGAAAAGCCCACGAAAATCTGGAAAATTCGTCAACTACAGTTAACATATAGCAATTTCTGGAAGAACTGGGTATTGGGCCCTTAAAATCAATATTCAGTCTTTCAAAAGGTGCAGTTGCTTTTATTAAGTGTTTTTGCTCATTTTGTTTATAGAATCTAGGTTTAATTTCTGAACAGATTGGACAGGAAGCAATCATTTGTTTTATTTCATCTAATGAATAAGGTAAATTTCGGATTTTTACGAAGTGGTACATACGTGTTACTGGATGACATAAAGATGAATGTAACTCGAATAACTTGTTTGAAGTTACATTGTTACAAATTCTTGACAGTGCATCAGCTGCATCATTGGATTTTCCTGGACGGTATATAATGTCGTATTTGAAACATGAAAGTTCTAAGCGCCAACGCATAATCTTTTTATTTTTTATTTTACTTGTATTGAACATAAAAGACACAGATTTTTGGTCTGTTACTAATTTGAATTGTCTTCCTATAAGAAAATGTCTCCACTTCTTCAGTGCCTCAACACACGCATCGAAGAATGTTTTCTTTCAGATTCATTTAGGGTTCGTGAAAAAAATGCAACAGGTCTTCCAGCTTGACTCAACGTAGCAGCTATGGCAAAGTCAGATGCATCAGTTTCAACAACAAGAATTTCTTTGTCATCAATTGTCCATAGAAGAGAATTAGCTATATCTGTTCTTAACTCTTCAAAAGCAAAAACCAAATCTGTACTTAAAGGGAATGTTTTACAGTCAACTAGACATCGAATTTTTGATGAAAAATTTTTAATCCATTTGGAAAAATGTGAAAACATTCCAAGTGCTCTTTGAAGGCTTTTTGAATCATTAGGAATGGGTAAAACGCAAAAACGCCCTCTAAATGTTCTTTTTGTATAATAGAGTCAATGGCTTTTTGGAAACAAGAAACTCTGTTGGTGACTCCAAATGGAATACGTCTGAATTGATACAGTTGTCCTCCTGCTTCAAAAGCCGTAAATGGTTTTTCCGATTCTTGAATTGGTATTTGATGATAAGCTGATTTTAGATCAATTATACTAAAAATCTGATGCTTTGATATCTTAGAAACTAAAGATTCAAGGTATGGTAGTGGATATGCATCAAGCAGTATAAATTTATTAATTGTTTGTGAATAATTAATTACCATACGACGTTTATGGTTTTCATTCTTTGTTAGCAAAACTTGAGCCCTCCAAGGTGACGTGCTTTCTTCAATGATTTGTTCTTTTAGTAAATGCTTTACTTCTTCTTTAATAAATTCTTCGTCCTCTTGAGAATGTCTACGTGATTTCGTGGCGATAGGTCTACAATTTTCGGTTAGATTTGCAAATAAATATGGCGGTTCAATTTTTGCTTCAGCTAGACAGCAGATTGATAGAGGCGATTTTGGCCCACCATAAGATACATCTACACGTTCATGTTGTCTAAGGATATCATGACCAACAATTAAATCTGTGCAAAGTTTAGATAAAACCAAAACTTTTGTCTCATTATATTTTTCGTTTAAAATTTGAAGTTTTACTAAACAACAGCCTTGAATTTGTGAAAAACATGATGTAGAAGCCATAGATACGTCCCCATGAGTTTCAAATATTTTAAATTGATTTTTAACAGCAAATTCATAGTCTAAAAATGTGTCTAAGCTTTCAGTGTCTATTAGAGCCTTGGCGTTAATATAATTAATGGTTACATTAACCAAAGCTTTTGAAAGGGATTGAGGCGTCTTTAATGAAGAAGCTATGACAAAAGTAGATGCAGAAGTTGGTTTAGTTTGTGTATTCTTTGCTTTTAAGCACGTTTTGGCCCAATGTCCTTGTTTTTGACAGTTTTGACATATAACTGTCCTTGCTGGACACGAGGATCGTGGATGTCTCGAATTTCCACAAAAATTACAAGTCTCGGAAGATTTTATCGGAGCAGATGTCGAAGAATTTTGATCAGAATTATTATTGTTAAAGGTTAATTTATTTGCAAAGTTTGATAAAGAACTATCGTTATATGTTTCAGATTGCTTTTGGGAATCTTCTAAAGACCTTGACTTAGACAAAGCATCTTCTAGAGACAAAGTACTAAACTCAAGTAACCTTTGGCGTATATTGGGTTAAATGAGGCCGTTAATAAAGGCGTCTCGGATGTAATCGTTTTTATTTACTTCAGCAGAAACAGAACTAAAATTGCAATTTTTAGCTAAAAGCTTTAACTCTTGTGCATACTGATCAATAGATTCGTTTATTTATTGTTTTCGTGTTGCCAAAATATGTCTTGCGCAAATCTTGTTTATGGGTTTTACATATAATTCTTCCAAAGTCTTAATAGCAGAAATGTATGTCTTTGACTCGCTTATGTAGTCATAAACAGTATGCGAAACGAAATTTATTAAAAGCATGTACTTATCTTTATCCTCAAGTGGCTTCGCTCCTTAGAAGTATTGCTTTCCAAAAAATTCTTGAAAGTTTCATACCAGTGTTTGAATTCCTTGGTTGCCGTTGGGGAGTTTGGATCAGCTTCTAACTTGTCTGGACGAAAGTACTTTTCCATTTTGTATGTGAATAAAATTGTAGTAATAAAACCTTTCTGATTAGATTAGAATCAGGCTTTTATTCACATAACTTGGCGTGACATAAAGTTAAATAAAGATCAATGACAAATAATAATGACTGACAAATATATAAATCAAAATGACAAAATAATAACATAAGAACACTATACTACATACTCTTAGTCAACAACACATTTATGTGGATAAAGATTAATATTATTACGTTGATACAACTCTTACCAATAATGCATTAATTTCGACCAAATGTGATTATTATAAAAACGGTTCTAGTGAGTTAATCTTAGATAGACATATACTGTCGCGGACATTTTTTTAAATCATTTCAAGAGGAATAATTCTTTCATACATATATTTTTGGTATCTTGAACCGTTTTCGCAGCGCACGCAATGGAAGCCCTCAAGGATCAATAATTTTACCCGTTTTTTTTTCACATTTTCCATTACTTCTTCGCTCCTAATAGTTGCATAGTGATGTTATATAGCCTAAAGCCTTCCTCGATAAATGGTCTACTTAACACAAAAAAAAAGTTCAATTTGAAACAGTAGTTTCTGAGATTAGCGCGTTCAAACAAACAAATTCTTCAGCTTTATAATATTATTATAGATTACTAATAATTTTTAATTAACTGGGCCTGTCAGCTGTGTCAACCATCATGCATTCAGCAGCATTACTGCAACGTTCTACAGCCTTATGTTCTAAGTCCACAACAGATAGGCAATGCATCAATATGCTATATTTTTGGATTATTTAAATAATAATATTTAATGGTCTTCTCTAGTTTACCATAACACTGAGAAATATTTGTTACCTAGAAAAAAGAAATAATTATTTATGATAAACTAAGTCTAAGACTTCAATTAATTCTATTGTACCTACTTATAGAGTGTACCTATTTGCTTGATACTTTAATATCGAAATGTTGCATTTCAAAAGGATTTCTGAAATCCCCATTACAAAGACCAATACCAGAATTTGTAATATGCTAGTTCCTGACCATATGTATTGGTAGGAAAAGACAGTGACATGAAATCATGTGACAGAAGAAGATCTTGTTTTTTTATTCTACTAACCACGCTTCGTGCTACTAACTATTGTAAGAGATACCTTATTTTTGACATCCAAAGACATAAGATATACTCTTCTGATAAATAGCTTTACTCATACACCATAATACAGCTCCATTTGTTTTCTTTAACATTTAAATTATTTGATATTTATTGTAAATCCTTTTTTGATTTGTTTTAAAAGTGAAAATTGACACATTGTGTTTTATTAGTTCTATCAGCAAAAAAATTGTTTATTAAATGTTTAATACAATTTAGTTAGTAATATTTAGGTACCCATTTTAAAAGTTGTGATTATTCCTGTTATTACGATTATGTATTTTCTTCTCCTTCTTCACCAGTACCGTCTTCGGGATGTGCGGAATGTGTAGATTGAGCACCTGGTCCTCCTTCTGTTTCTTTTATTTTAGCTTTGAGTCCATCAATTTCATCTTCCAATTCTTTGACATAAGCATTTACCTCATTCAGTTTAGCATTGAGTTGTTGGTGAGTCTCGAGTCCCAATTGTATACAAAGTTTTTCAATTATATATTTTAAAGCGTCTTCTGGTTTTTCTGGTTCTTCATAAATATTTACTAACACTTTTGTTAGAGCATCCATTATCCCAGTTTTTTCTAAATATTTACGGAACTCTTCTCTTTTTCCTTCGGATGGTTTAAAAGATTGAGAAGTAGTCATTTTTTTAAATTATTTTAAAGCTTATAAACTTCTAAACTATTGATTACTAAAAATTTAAATTATCTTTAATTCAACGTCATTTTTGTCAATATGACACCATTGAAAAGAAACGATACCTTAGCGTGCCTTAGAAGTAAGAAAACTTATTTGCAACAAATCTTCTTTTTCGTTTTATTTTGAGAAATTTTCCTTTTTTTAGAAAAGAAATGTAGAACAGCAATATGTAATTAAATAAAAACAATGCTATATAATATGTATTTATTTTATCATAATAATAATATTTATACAAGTATTACATATTTAAACTAAAATTTCCCATTTACATTAAGCCCTACTCCATAACCTGATTTTCCTGTACCACCAGGTCCTCCATAGTGTTTTCCCCATTTACTCGAAACATCAGCACCCCAATTTTTACCTCCTGCAATATTATATTTGCCACCAGCAGATACATCCGTGCCCCATCCAGGAGTTCTATTAGCTCCAACAAAAGCTCCAGACCCTGACGGTTTGTGCGAATAATCAACACGACCACCAAAGGTATCAGGTTTAAGACCATGTGATCCCCAAGATCCACCAATACTTCCATCTACTTTATGGTTGTTGCTATTAAAAACGTTACCTTTAGCACCTAAGCTGTAACTTCCTGCAGCTCTGTAAATATATAATATACATTAAAAACGCATAGATAGATAATTTTGGTATAACGTTTAGTTTATTAGAATATTGGTAAATTTGTCAGCAGAGCACCATGGAATTAAAAATAATTTACTTTGAGGTCCACAAGACAAGATATGTATTGTTGAGAGTGTTAAATTTAAAAAATAAATAAATTATATTAAAATTAGAGATTTAAACAGGAAGAAGATGGTTAAGAGCAGTAGATTCCAAATAAACATTGTCTATTTGAATCCTTAATGTTAATAAGAAACAAGCGAACCAAAACTTGGTTAAAATATTCAATAAAAAGTTTTAAAATGACATAAAAAAATTGAAAGTAGATGCCACATCCGGCAGAACTCGAACCCATAGCCGGAGGCGCCTTTAATAATTCGGCCACGGATGCCTTACTGGTTACTCGGCCTTTTTGATCATACCTTTATTTAAATCATACCGTGTAGGGCTTTTCCTCAATTTCTATTTAATCACAAAAATTCAAGGACAGATGTTTCAGAATAATTATTTAATTAAGAACTTGTGCTTCCTATCCTCTAACCAAAAAAACTATAAGAGGAATTGAGTAAGTGTCCTATGAGAGATTAGTTAAATTAAAATATGAATAAAAATGCCAACTAACCTGTAAGACATCTGTGACCGACGAGTTGAGTTTAAAAGATTTTGAAAGCAGATATTTGGTATGCTATGTGAACATAAAACTTACCGTCTTTCTCTTTGAAGAGGTAATATTACATATTTTTGTCCATCTTTATCTTGCAGAACATCCAAAGGTAATGCAGTTACAACTGACAAATAAAAAGCAATTAGAACAAAAAATTTCATTTTATAATATTTTTAAATATCACTTATGCTTTCAATATAACTTGAGAAACTGATGACTGCTGAAATGATCCGTGAGTTTATATTCTTGTCAAAATTTGTTTGTTAAGTAATTCCCAGTTTAATAAAAAGCAGAAAAAGTACCAATTTGTAATTTTTTTACAAATAAGGCACTACAGATTTCATCAAAACATAATGTTTATTATGTTTATAAAACATACAATTCAATCCTAAGCTGATTACATTTGTAGAAAAACTATAAAAGTTTTATTTATTTTAGTAAAATAACATTATAAATTTTCTTGTAAATATTTACCTATAGTTTAATTAACACATAAAATTATAAGTAGGTAGTATTCTCAAATAATAATAAGTGCAATTTCTGTAACAGATTGGAAAAATAATGTGGATAATGGTAAGTATGTTTTAGCAGTATTTTTGGATTTTAAACGTGCGTTTGAAACCATTGATAGGAAGATATTAATAAAAAAACTATCTTTTTATGTTATAGGTAGAAAAGTACTAACATGGATTACCAGTTATTTGGATAATAGATGTCAAGTAGTTAAGATAGGAGATCAATTGTCAGACGTCATTTTAAATAATGTAGGTGTTCCTCAAGGAAGTGTTTTAGGACCACTTTTGTTTATAATTTACTTAAATGACATTACTTACGTACCTGGCACTCATAAAATTAATTTATTTGCTGATGATACGCTTATTTATGTTTATTTTGAAAATTTAAAGACAGCCGTAGAAAAACTAAATGAGTCGTTAATAAATATTGAAAATTATTTGCAAATCAATAAGCTAAAATTAAACGTTCTTAAAACAAAAGCGATGGTAATAACAACTCCTTATAAACATTCGATTTTAGACAAGACTGTATTAAAACTTTGTGTATCTAACAGTGAAATTAAAATTGAAAATGAAATGAAATATTTGGGTGTTATAGTTGATGAAAGGTTAAATTTTAAAACTCATGCTGATTACATAATGAAAAAGATATCGAAGAAACTATATTTTTTTTGCAGAATATCTAATTCAATATCTTTAAAATCACGAATCACTTGTTTTAATTGCATCATACGCCCTCATTTTGACTATTGTGCTAGTGTAATGTTTTTATTTAATGAAAATCAGATTGACCAGCTTCAGAAACTACAAAATAGAGGAATGAGAATAATATTAAAATGTAACAGATTTACGCCTATTGAATTTACGCAAAATTCCTTGCAGTGGTTATCAGTTTCAAAGAGACTTTATTATCTCAGTATGATTTTTATTTACAAAATTTTAATAAATAAAAAAATAATTAAAAAATAACAAAAAACCCGCCTGCATGGATAGCTACAACTAAAAATCAATTGAAAAGACTGAAACAAGACGAAAATTCAATGACTAGGTATTTAAAAAAAATCAATGATTAGTTACTTAGGACCAGAAACATAAATTGAAACAGTACCACACCTACGTACCTACGTATTGTACAAATAGAAATATCAGTACGGTAGTCATTCAATTTTTTGCAACATTATAAACAGAATTGCAGTCGGAGGCATGAAAGTGTATGCTATGTTAAATTATTATCCTTTTGTGCATGCCTCCGACTGTAATTCTGTTTATAATGTTGCAAAAAATTGAATGACTACCGTGCTGATATTTCTATTTGTACAATACGTAGGTACATAGGTGTGGTACTGTTTCAATTTATGTTTCTGGTCCTAAGTAACTAATCATTGATTTTTTTTAAATACCTAGTCATTGAATTTTCGTCTTGTTTCAGTCTTTTCAATTGATTTTTAGTTGTAGCTATCCATGCAGGCGGGTTTTTTGTTATTTTTTAATTATTTTTTTATTTATGTCTTTTTAGTTTAGAGTGCTTATTCTAAACTCGCTAAAGAGTTCATGAGAAATCATTAATTTCTAAATGGTGCTACAAGACATCTGTGTCGGATTTTTAAAATATTTATGTGTTTTTGAATCAAATATTCCTATTTACAATGTGCGTTGGTCACCGGGATTCGAACCCGGGACCTCCGTAACTTGAGCCGAACGCTCAACCACTGCGCTACAGAGGCCGTTATGGCTTAATGACTATTTTCAACAAAAACAACCGGGACCAACGGTTTTATACGTAGTGTAACTTTACAACAATCAGTATGGGAATATTCAAATATTTCTCGATTGACTACCCTAATGGGTTGGACTTTTCCTTTGAAATTGATATGGAACCGCCCACGCGGTATGCTCTTTTCAATAAAAAATATATTATCAATATCGGATGGCTCTGTAAAAAGTTGTGCGAGATTTGTGAGTTCTGAATTATTTGTATTAGTAAAGCTAATTTTTTTAGCGTTCCTGTTGTTAGGAAAAGTAATAACTTAATTTAACTTACGTGTTCTATTCATGAAACTGAACAACTTTCCCTAAGAAATATAGATCGAAATATGGAAAAAAATTGATTTCCCATAGTAAATGAGAAATCAGCTGTAGCATTTTGTACGTCCAATTATTATTATGTTTTTCATTTCCATACCACGTGTTCTACTCATAAAACTAAACAACTTTCGCCAAGGAACTTAGATAGAAATACAAAAAAAAATCCGATTTGCTTTGCAGAAAAAATATTCATTTCTTTTTTTATCGTTCTATTTAATATTAAAACTAAAAGTCATATACATATTTAGAATTTGTGTTAAAAATCATTCATTTTGATACCCCACTCGATATGCTTGGTACAATTTATTTTTTTATTACCTCACAATGTGGCGTCAAACATCCGCCATTTTGATTTTTTTTTAATATCACCTATCTAAGAACACTTGGGCTATTAAGACAAATCTAACGATACCTCAAATGTGAAAATCCGTTTAGCGGTTCTGGAGATACAAGGTAAGGAAGAATATTACATAGTTACAACATACGCGCTGAAAACATAACCCTCCGTCAGTCGGGTAAAAAGCAACCCGAGTATTTTCAAGAATATTTCATTCGGAATAGTGAGCTACATCAGTATAGAACAAGGGGATCACAAAATTTACACATTTTTAAAATGCATTATAAAAGTTCTATGAACTCTATTTTCTTTAAAGGTATAAACAGGTTTAATAATTTACCAGTGGAAATAAAAGAATCACCGTCACTATCAATATTTAAAAGAAAACTTCGACAATACTTATCCTAAATTTTTGTTCAAGAATTTCTCTCTCTTATTTTTATTTTTGTTTATCAACTTTGTGTTTGTGATACTTATATCTTGTTTGTATGTTGTATGTATAAATGATCTATATTTATTACTCTATTGAATGTAAAAACTTACTTATTTGTAATTTTTTGTTGTTGTTGTTTTGAATGTGAATAGAAACAGATATTGTTGTATATTAGGATTACTTCTAAATAAAGATTACTATTAGATTACTATTATTAAAAAAAAAAACGTTTTAAAACGATATAAATTAAATGGAGCTTAATTAAACAATATAATTTGAATTGAGATAAAAATTAACGATTTCCTGTCTTTTTTGTTACAATCTTATTTTTTTTTTGAGTTTAATTTTTCTCTTTTTTTAATATCTTTAATTTTTTCACTTTTTAAATTTTCTATTTTATTACATTGAGAACGTTACTTCACTTATTTCACTTTTCAAAATATATCAAAGCAGCTGTAAACTTAGTAAATCACTGACTGTCATCACATTATTTAGACTCAGTTTGATATATGTATATCATAAATTCTGTTTTTGATATTATTATCTAAGCTTACTCTAAGTAATTGGATACATTTTCTTGAAATTTAGAAAGTAAAAAAAATTATTTATTGACATTAAGGAAAAATTGAAAAAAAGGTCGACAGAACTAGAAATTGCAACCTTGATCTTTACACGGTAACGGTCGAAACACTAAACCACAGATGCCCTAGTAATTAGTCAGCCAACGGCCCAAACAGAAAAGCCAATGAAATAGCCGGTAAAATCTTAGTCATTCTACCCAAGATTGGGGCCATCCAGCAGTAAACATATACACAGTTGTACAGTCCACTTTTCTCTTTCGAACTTCAGTGTGGCACCCTGCATCCAAAAATTATTAAGGCTATGCATCTTATAAGATATTTTAAAGAACGAAAAAACGTAAAAACACAAAAAAGCGTTAGGTATACCTATGTAGAAAAATTTATGTATAACAACAACTTATTTAGTGTGTATAATAAAATCACAATATTTAAGTAAAACAGCTTTTTGTATTTCCTATTTTACGAATGAAAGAGGATCTATATTTTGGTTAAAAAAAATCCTTTTATTTGTACATCATACCTGAAGCAATGAAAAACATCAAACAATGGACATAGCAGATAAAGGCACATGGTAATTCTCTTAACATTA
Organism: Altica lythri; assembly: GCA_964028335.1. Lineage (NCBI taxonomy): Eukaryota > Metazoa > Arthropoda > Insecta > Coleoptera > Chrysomelidae > Altica > Altica lythri. Next base: position 41,683,893 of record OZ034807.1, read on the forward strand.
GATAGCTCTTAGATCATCTAAAATAAAAAGGTAGATTTAGATAATTGTTAAAGGTTAATTATTCAAAAATCAAAACGTGAAATTGGAAATTTAAAGATTTTAATAACTATTAAATTCTGATGTATCGAAGCGAAGTATTAAAAAAAATCGTCATCAAACTCTAGCCTTTTTAGAAAAATGTTAACATATATACTACGTAAATTATAGATGTAATAAAACACTACAAGTAAAGTGCAGAAGATTTACGTATTAATAAAGATATAACTTTTTGTGTATATGTAACACTTTTTATAAGAAAAGGATTGACTATAATATTCTACGGTCCACTGTCTTATCAAGAGAACAAAAGGTACGGTGCAAAGCTAAATGAAAGGTTAAATCCTTATAAAGTATACAATACTGTAAACGGATCTCTATAGATAGCAGAAAGTGTACTAAACAACCGTGTGCTAGAAGAGCTAAAATACTATGCAAAACAGCAGGAATCAGAAAAGATTCGTTTCGGGATTTCTTAAGGACAATGCAGACACTTGCAAACCAAGGTCTATTTAATGGAGATTGAAGTTACACATTTTGTAGCATGAAATCTAAAACAAAAGACAAAAATGTTTGGATATTTTAGAGTGCCTCTACAAACATATCTCACCCCTTCTTTAGTAGAGTATACAAGATCCAATGCCAGAAGTACCTGCCTACGCTACAGTACGATGGTTTAGTATAATGTTAGAAGAGATTATTCTTAAAAAAAATCGTTAGCTTATGCATCCGTCACCGAACTAAGGAAAAATTAAACAAATAGAAATATTAATAAATATTTTTATTACAATAATAAGAATTAATTACAAATTTTATGTATTAAATATAGCTTTAAATATTCCTACAGATTTTTGTACAACTTTGTTTACATACACTAAAATTTACCATTCAAATTTAACCCTACACCATAATTTGGTTTTCCAGTTCCAATTGGTCCTCCGTGGTGCCTTTCATATTGACCAGTAGCATCTAGTGCCCAATTTTTACCTCCTGCAATATTATATTTTCCACCAGCAGTTAAATCGGTACCCCAACCTGGAGTTCTATTTGCACCAACGAAAGCAGAAGAACCAGAAGGTTTATGAGAATAATCTAATTGTCCTCCAAAGGAATCAGGTTTAATTCCATGAGAACCCCAAGCTTTAGAAGCACCAACTGATCCATCAACTTTATGATTATTACTATTGAGGACATTACCTTTAGCACCCAAACCGTATCCTCCTTGGTTAGCTCCCCATGTTACATCTCTATAAATAAATTTATAAATACAGATTTAAAATTAAATTAATTATATCATATTACTTACCTTCTTTCTCTTTGTAGAGGTAGTAAAACGTACTCTTCTCCATCTTCGTCTTGAAAGATATCAAGTGGTAAAGCAGAAACTACTGCCAAACAAAAACAGATGATAACAAAAGTTTTCATTTTTTTAAATGTATAAGAATCGTACTTGAAACTTTGTGTTCGACTAATGCAATAAATTAAATTGAGCTTATATTTATATTTCGAATCAACTTATCTTTTATCGTCTGTAGGTAAATCCCCACAAACTGGATTGGAAAAAGTACCGATTTCTTAAAATCGGAGTAGTCTTGTTTTCAATCTATTTAAGAAACAAGAATGTTATGTTATAATTAATTAATTACTAGTAATTACTTCACTTGAGATTGTTTCACGCTAAATTATACAAATTTGAAATAATTAGTTTGGGTATTGATATCTAAGAAAATTCAATTATATATTTTTAATAAAATTTGTACAAATAAATGTGTTTTAAAGAAATTTTTCTTCAGAAATAGTTTTTATAATAAATTCATGAAAAGATAACATTGCAATGGATGTACACGGCAATAGTAAGGCCAAACATCACTTATGGGGCAGTAGCTTGGGGCTCGAGAGCTAATCTGACCATTACGAGGACAAACCTCTCGAAGATTCAGAGACTAGCCTATGCATGCATAACTGGAGCAATGGGTACATGCCCCACTGCTGCAATGGAAGTAATCCTAAATCTCTCGCCACTACATAAATAAGGTAAATAAACTTGGGTAATGCCCTAAGGAATTTAACTTTGTTAGAAAATTCACCACAAAACTGGGAAGTAAATCTCAATGGGACAATAACACTATATTGGGGTTAAGCCAAAACGCCATAAAATGGTATACCTACAAGACAGATAAAGGAACAGAATCAGGGGTTTTTGGACCTAGAACCAAATAATCAGAAAGCCTGGGTGAGTTCCCAAGCATCTTTCAAGCAGATGTATAGAATTTAATATCGAAAGGAACTATCGTAGACAAAAGATTGGAATCATGTCAGATAGTCAAGTAGCCATCAAAGCGCTAAACTCGCACACAATCATTTCAAAGATGGTCTGGGAATGCCTAGGTAAATTAAATAAAGTAGTACAAAATAACAGCTGGCAAAAAAAGGAGCTGAAACCCCATACCTGGGACGGACTGTGGAATCAGCAGTAGTACAATTTTAGAAAAACGAGGGAAAAATAGATAGCGAAAAATCCAAGTACCTACTAAAAAGATCTAGAAGGACCAAGACAATCAAAGACGCTCCTGGGAAACTAAAACCAGTGGATATCTCTTAGCTGTCTTAACTTTAGTAAGAAGATCCTCCGTATTATAACAGGAATATTAACCGGGCACTGTCGATTAAAAGAACACATAAAGAAACTGGGATTGGTAGATGAAGCAAACTGTAGATTCTATGAGGTAGAGGATTAAACCTTAATACACATACTCTCAGAATTACGTTATTTTAGGGTCAACGAGCTGAGGTAGTACAAAATAGAAGAGAAAGATCTACCTAACTTAAAACCAAACGATATGTAAAAGTTTCTAAAAAAGATAGGACTAGAAGAGCTGCTATATGTCTGAGAAAATCATCAGAAGTATAGCAAGAAAAAGGGGACACAGTAGATCTTATATGTGGCAGGTGTATCTGTTACCCCTAATTTGCTCATACATACATATGGTGACTCTTGTCGTTTAAGGGAGACCGTCTAATATTGTTTTAACAAGCCTTAACGTGGTCGCACGACAGCTTTTGTTGAGCCGCGCCCAGGTGCCTCGAAAACAATAAGCACAGAGGATAACATGACAAAACTCTACGATCTTGTATTGGTGGACCTTTAATTTAATCTATAAGGAGACATTTCCAAAAATAATTATGGTCATATTATGTATGAAATTTTGGGACACGACGTCTGTTTTCTGGGATTCCCGAGGTGCAATCTACATCGACTACCTGGAGAAGAGTAGAACAGTCTCAGATCACTACTTTGCCGAATGATGTCCCCATTTTGTAAAAGAGAAAAGTGCTCTTTAATCATGACAACGCAATGCCTCGCACCTTCGCCGTCGCCACGACCAAATTTGTCGAAATTGGCTACGCACTGCAGAACTATCTACCGTATTCTCTAGATTTGGCTCACGACTTTTGTTTCCAACTTAAAATATTCCTGTGTCGAGCAGGAATTTAAGTCGAATGAGGAGGTCATCGCCTCTAGGAAAGCCTATTTTGCAGCTTAAAGGAGAGTGTGTTACGAAATAAATCGACACCCTTCCACTTTTTTTGTATAGGCTATCAAATAAACCTCGGCAAGCAAGAAATACCAAAAAGGAAATATAAATATAACATAAAAACATTCTGAAGAAGTGAACTTAAAGACTTTATGAAAAGCAGAAAATTAAGTGGGTTGGAATATAGCAAACAGATCAGAGTAAAGAAAGCTGTTACAATCTTCAAGCAAATACTAACTTGAGGCAGCATGTAATCTCTGAACGCCAAATGGGTATCGAAACAAAGATAATCTTTCATTCTTATGCTTCTCGTTCTGATTCGACAATAGTTTTGGAAAAGAGTAGGTATTCTTTACTTCCTAAATAAAATAGTATATTTGTTATTATCAAAACAAGATGTAATAGAGAAAGACACAGAGAGAGGGAGAGGAAGAATGAGAGACCACACATAGTTTTATTTTATCTCTCTGTCATAATTTGCCTCATATTCAGAGCATTAAAGGTTAAAATCATACCGTAGAAATGGTTTAAAAAAAAAATGCAGATTTCTATTTAGATGTCTAGGATGTAGTAGAAAATCTGAAAGAAAAAAAGGATAAAAAGAAAAAAAAAACAATATTAGACAAAAACCAGGAACTTATGGACTTTTTAATTAACATAATTATTAAAATTTGTATCTTGTAACTACTTAAATCGATTCTCAAAAACATTTTTTTTTAACTCGACCAGTTAATTAACAAAAAATTGTTATAAATATAAATGATTATCATTTGTAGAACCAGTTTGTGTACAAATCGCAAATAGCTAAATAAAAGATTAATAAAATGCAATAAAAAGACGATAACCTTAGTTCGTGTAAAGAAATTTCTCCGATCCCAATGAATGGCGCATAGTAATTAGTAATTCAAATATAAACATTTATGACTTAAGTAAGTGGGTCTGTGATTTCTTATCAGTAAACTTGTTATTACATTTCTTGTTAAATCGGGACTTTTTGAATTCCAAAATGATGGGATTCACTTAACAGAGATCAGTTAGTGTTTACTATAAATAATGGCTTTAAATGGTTCCAGGCATCAGTTAGTTCAAGTCATCGTCAGTTGAAGAAGTTTAATAGACTTAACTAATATTTTAAAAATGAAAAACTTTGTTATTGTCTCGTTTTGTTTGGCTGTAGCAGCTGCTTTACCATTAGATGTTCTACAGGATGAGGATGGACAGGAATTTGTTTTAGTTCCCTTTCAAAGAGAAAGAAGGTAAATATTAAATAACAAAAATTATCATATTATCTAAGTAGTATCTCCAAAGTAGATACATCTTATAGAACTGCTTTTTCTATAAGTATAGGTAATCTCTAAATAGGGAGTTTTCTTAACCTCTAAAACATAAAGAAAACTCCAAGTTAACTTATACCTTTGCATCAAAGATTGGTTAATATTATCTAAAATCAGCGATTGTATATAAAGGTTTCTTTCTTTTGTTGCACCAAAATTACCAAAATTTTTAATCGTCTCTTCTTCATTTGATATAATTTCTTACGGTTTCTCTCTAGATCGTTAAATTTTTGTATAGTTTTCTTCAACCTTGAGTTTACCTAATAGCGGATATTAAAAAAAAACTTTTTCTCAGTATTTTACTTGCTTATCTTCCTAAGAAGATGCTTTACTCATTAACTTTTATCTGTAAAACCTTTTAAGCACTGCCGTTTTGGTTCCTTTTATATTTTTTCTTCTTGTCAAGTTTATTAGTTTCTTATACAACTTAATGTAATGAAATATATTATTGATTTTTTTAAATAAATAATAATTTTACTGTTTTATTTTCTAGAGATATTACTTATGGAGCTAATCAAGGAGGTTACAGCTTAGGTACCAAAGGAACTGTATTCGACAGCCCCAATCACAGAGTAGATGGAAGTTTTGGTGGATCTAAAGCGTGGGGTTCCCATGGAATTAAACCTGATACATATAGTGGACGTGTAGACTATTCTCACAAACCTACTGGATCCGGAGCTTTTATAGGAGCAGACAGAACTCCTGGTTATGGTACAGATGTCGCTGCTGGTTATAAGTACAACTTTGCTCAAGGTAAAAATTGGGGTGCTGATGTTTCTGGTCAATGGGAAAGACATTACGGAGGACCTGGTGGTACTGGAAAGGTTGATCACGGAGTAATGTTGAATGTTAATGGTAAATTTTAGATCAATATGTGATATTGGATTTTATTTACATGTTTTTTTAAATAAATATTATTTATTCTGTATAAGGTTTTTTAATTAAATATTTACTATTACCGATAAAATTTACTTAAACTTTACATCTTATAAGACATTTTGGAGAGCAAAATAAACGTTAAAGAAGAAACACAAACAAGCGTTAGGTATACCTAGTACCTAGTACATGTAAAATAAATCATGCATAACAACAGGATTTAATTAAGTGTGTGTAATAAAATCATGGAATTTGAGTAAAACAGATTCCTGTGTTTTCATATTTATTAATAAAAGAAGAACTCCATATTCACATTAAAAAAACTGATATACTTCCTTACATTTTTACATCATACCTTAAGCGATAACAAAAACATCAAGCAAGTAATATGACATATAAAGTCTTAATTGTCTTAATGTAAGCTTTAATCGCAAATAAGAAGGTAGGTTCTAATAATTGTTATAGATGAATTATTCAAAAATCAAAAGGTTATTGTAAAATCTGCGGAAGGAAAATTTATAACCAAAAACTGTTTATTATGGGGTTAATGATATATGTAACCGATTGTTTTTCGGAGTTTACTTTAAAAAATTAAGTGCCAGTTTAAGATTCCAAAATATCTGGCACGAATTGTTAAATTCGTAAATTAAAAAGTTTTAATCTCAATGGGACTACACCCGCAAATCCCTATATTGAACTGGTAGTGTTTAAATATTTATTTTAAATATAAATTTAAGAGTGCCTAATTAAGCAATTTGTAACCATTTTAAAGTTTAATAATAAATATTATTTTTAACTTATTTGTTTGTTTTTATAAAAAAACAGTTTTAATTAATTTAATTAAATACAATATTTTAAATAAAAATAACTTTAAATAATGTGATATACAAGCATTGAAATGTTTTAAATTAAATGTATTTCTACATCATAATTTCGTAAAAGGGAAGTTACCCATTAATAAATACATTATTTTGGTTTGCGCTCAATCCTAACATACCATTTTAAATCCTTGCGCTCAATTGGCACACAGGATTATCTTACTCCTGCTGGGAATCCAGGTTTTGCGCTTAGTTGGCATTTGCCCGAAAAAACAAGAGGGGATTTGAAAATTTTTAAGATAAGTCTGACGTCTCGATAAAAAGTATTAGAAGAGTGTGATTCTTGTACTTTTTTAGCCGTTTTAGAGGATATAACCTTTTGTTTATGTTTTTTGCAAACAATTAACATACAAAGATGTGGCACCCCATCTTTAGTAGACGGTACCAAGATCCTAACATGGGTTTTAAGAACCATTACAACGAGGTACCTAACTAGCCAGCAGTACGATCGGTTAATATATGTCATAGGTCATTGATATTTAGGTTATACATCTATTATCCAACGAATGAACTAAGAATTAAACAAATAGAAATATTAATAAACATTTTTATTACAAAAATAAACATCTATTATAAATTTTATAAATAAATTAAAGCTTTAAATATTTTTTATATTTTTGTACAAATTTGTTTCTATAAACTAAAATTTACCATTTAAATTCAATCCCACACCATAATTGGGTTTTCCTGTACCAATTGGTCCTCCGTAGTGCCTTCCATACTGACCAGTAGCATCTAGTGCCCAATTTTTTCCTCCGGCGATATTATATTTGCCACCAGCAGATAAATCAGTACCCCAACCTGGAGTTCTATTTGCACCAACGAAAGCAGAAGAACCAGAAGGTTTATGAGAGTAATCTAGTTGTCCTCCAAAGGAATCAGGCTTAATTCCATGAGAACCCCAAGCTTTAGATGCACCAACTGATCCATCGAGTTTATGATTATTACCATTGAAGACATTACCTTTAGCACCCAAACCGTAACCTCCTTGGTTAGCTCCCCATGTTACTTGTCTAAAAAATAAGTTATAAATATATATTTACAATCAAAAATAATATAATATTGCTTACCTTCTTTCTCTTTGTAAAGGTAGTAAAACGTATTCTTCTCCATCCTCGTCTTGCAAGATATTCAGCGGTAAAGCAGAAACTACTGCCAAACAAAAAGAAATGACAACAAAAGTTTTCATTTTTTTTATGATGTATAAGTTTCGTACTAGAAAGTTTGTTTTTAACTGATGCAATAAATTAAATTGAGCTTATATTTATATTTTGAATTAACTTAACTTTTCTCGTCTGCATGTAAATCCCCACAAACTGGGCTGCAAAAAGTACCGATTTTTTAAAATAGCAGTAGCATTACTTTTCAGTCCATTTAAGAGATAAGAATGTTATGTTACCATTAATAATTTATTACTGGGATTTATTTACTAAACGTGATTCATCACTATCAACTTAACAAACAAGGTCAATGTTTTCTTAAGAAATTAACTCATATTTAATAATTAAAATAAAATATTAAGAAAGTCAGTTAATATTTCGGATTCCAGCAAAGATAATAATGTTTCCAGACTTAACAAACTTATCGGTGTAATTTTATGGTTCACAAAAAGTTTAAATTTTATTGCAATTTAATAACAATATGTAATACTTTTATATCAAAATGTACAAATAAAAAAAGAGCAAAGACTAATTTTTTTATAGTAACTTTATATTCCACTATTATATTGGCAATTTTTAATGAAATCTCTCAAAGTCGATGAAAAAAAAATTGTACGAAGTACGCACGAGTGTGGGAAAAAGGAAAAATAGCGAAAGTTTGTATTAGTTATTTTTGGACTCATTCCTTTTAAATGCGTTCTTTACAGTAACTTTTACGCACTCCGGCGCTTTTTTAAACTCATTCTCCATAAAAAGAATAGATATAAATCTGATTTGCTCTATAATGATATTCAAATTTTGGATATAAAATAAATGTATGTCCTTTGTACCAGTGTCAAATACCACGTGAATAAAGATACGGCAATATTATCCAGTCATCGGTATGAAACTCGTCAAAAGGAGTTGTTTGTTGTTCCGTCAATGCTAAAGCAGATATCACAAAGATTGTATGCCTATTTTTCTCCTAAGATTTACAATACAATTCCAGAAAATATAAAAATATTAAGTAACCCAAAATTATTTAAAAAAGAATTGAAAAAATACCTATTATTTAAGAAAAGAAACGATATTCTAGAATTATTTGTTTAATAAGTAAGTGAAATATGGTATTGTATACGTGTGTGTGTATGTATATGTTTGTGTATGTATATGTATGTGTTTGTATGCACCCTTTATTTGTTTAAAGAGAGGTTGAGCTACCTACCAGGCGCGCCTCCAGGTAGCGGATAGGAGGTGGTCAGGGCAACTTGATCAGTGACGGTTATAAGTAGAGTGAGGGGACCTAAAAACCCCCAAAATCTTTTGCGAAAGCCGTCACCGCGGACCAGCTTAACCCATGCTAAGGTGTAAGGTAACGTGCCGAGGGCTGAAAGGCCACTGGTTAGAATGTGGTCGCGAACGTTCCCCTGAGGGCACCGGGCGGCACCCTCTTGTATTAAGCCTTCCCCTGGCATGCGGGGCTCTGTCAGGTGGTGACCTTTCCTTTTCCCTTGCTACTCGTGGGACCAACATGGAAACCGAAAAAACCAAAAATCAAACAAATACGACTGAGGCTGGACAGAAATGTCCGCCTCAATCGAAAAAACTCAAGCACCGCAGAGGTAAACGAGTCTGCGGAGCGGAACTGAAAAGAAGGAGAAAGGCACGCGAGGCTGGGGGAAACCTCGCAGCGCGAACCGCCTCTTGACCTTCAGTAGCACAACCTTCAGGTAATGTTGCTAGTTCTTCCTCCAAAAGAGGCAAGGAACACAACATACCTGAAGCTAAAACTAAAAAAAGAATCAGGTCAGGCGCCTCCTCAACCGAGGTGACGCCTAAAACCCTGAAAAAGGTTAGGCAGGACACAACGGCCGCTCAACCAAAAAGCTACAAGGAGGTGGCTACCAGTCACCTCCGAGTAGCTATAATAGACAAAAGCAACCCCTACGGCAAAATTTCTGCCGAAAGGGAAGCTCTTGTCCAAGACATGCTGCTGGGAGAGCTGGACAAAGTAATTTTGGCCGCCTCCTCCAGTAACGCCAACCCACCAACGTTCCGTCAGCGGTTGCACTCTGGTGAAATCATCAGAGTTACCTGCGATGACGACGCGACGTTGGCATGGCTTACAAATACTGTTGTTGGCCTTCGACCGTGGGAGGACGCATCACTCAAGGTGGTGCGAGTAGACTGCCTACCGAAGCTGACAAAAGCATCCCTCTGGATCCCGAGTAGATCAACTGAGATACTCGAGGAGAAGGAGGTCGTGCTGCGTCGGCTAAGTGGGCAAAACCCGGACATCAAGGTCTCGAGATGGTGCTCTTTCCACCACGAGGCCAAAACAGAACCGAGGGGGCATCTCTTCGTCTTCGGAGTAGGGGACGAGGACTTGACTACCCTCAAACGAAAGTCGATGAGGTTGAGCTATGCGTTCACCTCATTGACTATAAAGGTAAAGGCCGAAGAGGCCAAGAACGAAGGTCAGGAGGAGACCAGCAGTGGCGTCGAGCTAGGAAGTCTGGCGGTCGACACCCCTGCAGACGAGGCACCCGAGGAGGCACCTGAAAAGATGCAGACCGACGGGTCCTCAGAAACGGTCCCCCTGAGCGAATAAATAATTAAAAATAATAATAATAATAATAATAATAATAATAATAATAATAATAATAATAATAATAATAATAATAATAATAATAATAATAATAATAATAATAATAATAATAATAATAATAATAATAATAATAATAATAGAAGAAGAAGAACTTTATTGACATTTCTATACATAAGGTACATGTGGTCAAGATTACATGAATGAAATAATTTAAACAATATTTAAAAGCAACATTAACCCTTAAAATTTATCGACAATGTTATTCATAATAGTATATACAAATATAATATTTTCTTATAGATTTCCTATTTTAACATACGCAATAGTTCATGAACTCTTCTACACTATAAAAGCAATGTTTTAATAAAAATTCTTTAGCCAGATTTCCAAATTTCAATTTCCGTAATTTTTTAATGTTTACATCTTTGTTAATATTTTCAAATTTATTATAAATGTTTACATCCAATTTTTTTTTTTGAGAAGCTGTAATTCGAGACAACGGTACCACGAGATTTTCCGAACCTCTTGTTTGATAGCTATGATTATCCGAATTAGTTAAACGTGAATTTAATGTTTCATGTGCAATTTTAAGTGTCTCCAAGATATATACACACGGCAAAGAAAGAATTTTATATTTTACAAATAGTGGTCTACAGTGCGCATCACACTCCGCAGAGTCTATAACGCGAATCGCGTGTTTTTGAAGGATAAAAACTTTGTGAGCTGAAGCAGCTTTGCCCCAGAGTGTAATACCGCGCTGTAAATGACTGTGTACAATTGCATAATACACCGATCTTAACATATCTTTGTTCAGAAAATATGCCATTTGTTAAATATGCCATTTGTTTTAGGGCAAATATTTGTGACGACATCTTTGAGCAAATTACCTGGATATGGGGAGCCCATGTTAATCCTGCATCCAATTTAGCTCCTAATAATTTTACCGGATCTTGTCTTTCAATTAGCTTACTAGCCGTAAATGTAATTTTTTGGGTCTTATTCTCATTTAGTTTAAGTTGATTCGAGGAGAACCAATTCTTTGCTACATCCATCCCGGACCATACTGAGTGAGCATAGTTTCTTGATATGAACGATGAGTCGTCAGCGAAGAGGACTGTATTTTCTCGACCAACACTATCTGGGAGATCATTTATGTAAATAAGAAACAAAACGGGACCAAGAACAGAACCCTGAGGAACGCCTCTGCTTGTAGGTGCCAATCCTGACTCTACACCATTGTAACTCACATACTGGAGCCTGTTAGCAAGATAGGATTCAAACAAACCTAATTGTTTTCCCCGAATCCCATAATATTCCATTTTTTTTAATAAAACATTTATGTCGACACAGTCGAATGCCTTAGTAAGGTCACAAAGGACAGCAGAAGAGCTTTTCCCTTTATCAAGGCCCTCTATAACTGCATTCTCTATAACTGCAGCTAAAGCTTTTACAGTTGATCTATTTTTTCTGAAGCCGAATTGTGTTTCAGAGAGTATATTTTTATTTTCAAGATAATTTACTAATCTATCTTTAATTATAACTTCAAATATTTTACCAACTAGAGGGACGATCGCTATTGGTCGATAGTTGTCAGTTTCATTTACATTGCCCTTTTTTAAAACTGGTATAACCTTACTAATTTTTAATCCATTAGGCCAGATACCCTCTCTTAAGCAAGCATTGAACAAAATATTAAGTGGTTCAACAAGTAAATCAATAGAAGGTTTAAGCATAGGGCTACTCAGACCGTAATAATCCTCGCAAAAGGATATTTTTAGGCTATGTATGGCTTTCCTTACATCAGAACTTATTAAGGGGCCCATAAAAAAAGAGTAAGGAGGCTTTTTGACGTTATTTAAATAAGTATATGGGTCTTGCCCAATGTCATTTATTGTACTGACTATTTTGTCCGCTATCGTTGTAAAAAATATATTAAAATCGTCAGAAGTCAAATTTCCATTAGTATTCTTTTTCTCATCCACACATCTTTCTTGATTTACAAGTTTCCAAATAGTTTTATTTTTATTATCAGATTTAAGTATTTCTTTTGTATATGCATTTCGTTTCTCATATCTGACAGCGTACTTATAGTCCTTTCTGGATTTACAGTAAATATCCCAATCATATATGGAGTTGGTTTGTATAAATTGTTTTTTAAAAGTTAAGACCTGCTTGCGTTGTTTAATTTTTATTGAACCACCCATCGTATCTGTGTTTGGTACGGCAATTTTTTTATAATAATAATAATAATAATAATAATAATAATAATAATAATAATAATAATAATAATAATAATAATAATAATAAAAGTATATATGTTGATGACCTTGTCATTTTTTATAGCTCAGATTCAATTGATGATATTAAAGAACAATTGCAAACAAACATCAATCGGGTCAACAACTGTGCAGAAGAAAATGGATTCTCTTTCTCTAAAGCTAAAACACATTATGTACACTTTTGTAGACGACGCCTAACCCATAACGAACCAACTCTATTTCTTGAAGACCATCGAATTGAACACAAAGATTCGATAAAGTCACTAGGTCTCATTCTAGACAGCAAACTCATCTGGAAAGAACACATTAATCACTTAATAATTAAATGTAAAAAGAGTCTTAATATCATCAAATCTATGGCAAGCTTAAAATGGGGTAGCGATAGTCAAAGTTTAACTCAATTTTACAAAACATTTATTCGATCCAAAATTGACTATGGTAGTTTCCTGTACGCAACTGCCTGTAAAACTACATTAAAACAACTGGATTCTATCCAGCGGAATGCTCTTCAAGCAGCACTTGGTTCTTTCAGAACTAGTCCCTATCGATCTATCTGTTGTGAATTATCCATTGTTCCCCTCAACTATCGAAGACAACAGATGTTAGGATCATACTGTTTGAATAGAATCTGCCAGTCAGAGCATCCTATTCATGATCTGATATTAGAAGATACATGTGACACCAATAGAATATATTTAAATAGGCCTACAATTTCTAAACCATTAAGAATCCGATATAGAAAAATGATTGAAGATTCCTTAGGAAAAATTCCTGAATTAATAATTAAAACTTCATATGAAATAGATCCCTGGACATTTACTAGACCGAATGTCAACTTAAATCTACAGAAATATCCAAAAGATCACACCCCTAACACAATTATCTATCAGGAATTTCTATCAATACTAGATAAATATCCAAACAGGCTAGTGGTATACACAGATGGCTCAAAAAACGAAAATAGTGCTGCTAGTGCCATTTATGTGGAATGTGCAATAAAATCATCTTGGACTCTTCCATCTTCGGCGTCCGTTTATACTTCTGAACTATATGCCATTTGGCAAGCACTCAGGTACATTGAGTTTGAAGAAAAATCAATAAATATTATATGTACAGACTCTCTCAGTGCTTTGCAAGGAATATCCAATATATTTAACAACGATCCTCTTGTATATCGAATTCTTGCCACCATCGAACATCTTAAAACTGTTGCCAAAAATGTTATATTCATATGGATACCAAGCCACATTGGCATACAAGGAAATGAAAATGCAGATATAACAGCAAAAACTGCACTAAATAAGACTCCCGACGATATCAACATTAGAAATAGTGATTATAAAATAGAATTAAAAACAAAAATACTTGTTTTATGGCAAGAAGAATGGGAACAAAATGCAGCATCTCTTAAACGGATCAGACCATCTATTAAACCCTGGAAGTTACCAAGTAACCTAACAAGAAATGAAGCAATAAAAATCACCAGACTCCGAATAGGCCATACCCACCTTACACACTCGTTCCTTCTTCTGGGAAGACAGCAACCACGATGCCCGTGTAACCAGGCACTATTAACAGTTGAACACTTGCTACTACACTGTCCAAATTTTACACAACATAGAAATCTAATAGATGATCACAATTTATCAAATTGTCTAAACACAGAATCTGGAATAAAAAAAACAATTAAATTTCTACATGTAACAAAACTATATGATAAAATATAAAGCAAGAATACTTACGTAACTAAACTTACATGGCTAATGACCTCGTAGTCGATGCCATAAATAACAAAAAAAAAAAAAAAAAAAAAAAATAATAATAATAATAATAATAACCTAACAAGAAATGAAGCAATAAAAATCACCAGACTCCGAATAGGCCATACCCACCTCACACACTCGCTCCTTCTTCTGGGAAGACAGCAACCACGATGCCCGTGTAACCAGGCACTATTAACAGTTGAACACTTGCTACTACACTGTCCAAATTTTACACAACATAGAAATCTAATAGATCACAATTTATCAAATTGTCTAAACACAGAATCTGGAATAAAAAACACAATTAAATTCCTACATGTAACAAAACTATATGATAAAATATAAAGCAAGCATACTTACGTAACTAAACTTACATGGCTAATGACCTCGTAGTCGATGCCATAAATAACACACAAATAATAATAATAATAATAATAATAATAATAATAATAATAATAATAATAATAATAATAGAGAATCATATGCCAATCGAACACAACTACTACGAAGTTACTTCCATAAAAAGGCGGAACAGTCTGAACTTTACGATGCAATAATCAAAACAGACAGAAACCTAACAAGTATGAACCTGAATGCCAAGCAAACCCCAGCAGAACAATTTTCAATCAATAAGCTGAAAGAAGATTGGCTTGGCAAAGAATTGCATGGTAGATACCCAAATATGATCGCACAAGAACACATCGATCAACAGGCATCAGTTGCGTGGTTAACACAAGGAACCATCTTCAGTGAAACAGAAGGATTTATGTGCGCCATACAGGACCAGGTAATCCCTACCCGAACTTATATGAAATTCATTGCTAAGCAAGATATAGCAACAGTAAAATGCAGAATGTGTGGGGAAGTAAATGAGACCATTGAACACATAGTTAGTGGTTGTAAGAAAATGGCCTCTAAAGAGTACACAAACAGGCACAATAATGTAGCAAAAATAGTCCATGCAGAACTAAAAAGGAGATTCCATCTGACAGAAGACATAACACCTTATTACAAGTACAAACCAGCATCCATCGAGGAGAATGAGGACTGCAAAATTTATTGGGATCGAGAAATGTTAACAGACAGAACCATTACACACAATAGACCAGACATTACTGTAATCGACAAGAGGGAGAACAAAATAATTCTCATAGACATAGCTGTACCAACACCAGCCAATATCAACAGGAAACATGCTGAAAAAATTGAGAAGTACGAACCACTTGCACAAGATTTAAAAGAGACATGGAGAGTGGATGAAGTCAGGATAGTTCCCATCGTCGTAGGAGCAACAGGAGAGATCCCAAGAAGGCTCCTAGAAAATCTTAGGCTACTGGAGCTCCCCGAAAGCATATACATCCAAATGCAAAAGGCAGTCATTCTAGCCACATGCAACATCACCTGAAAGGTTCTAAACCAAAAATAACACAATAGCTTAACGTCCAACGTCTTGCTCCGCCCCGAGCCGACATTGGATTCTTCTAACCGTTGCAAAAACGTGAAAAAAAAAAATAATAATAATAATAATAATAATAATAATAATAATAATAATAATAATAATAATAATAATAATAATAATGGATCGTAGAGGAGGAGCCGACACGACTTTATTTATTCAGTGTAACCTTCAGCACAGCAGAGTGGCCACGGCAACCATCAGCCGCCACCTTGCTGAGCAACAGGACACTATTGCATTAATCCAAGAACCGTGGATAAGGAAAACCAGAATCATTGGTTTAAGTACTTTAACTGGTAAAACTTTTTATTTTCCCAGCAATGACCAGCCAAGGACTGCTATATACGTACCTAGGCAAATTAAAGTTCATCCTCTGGCACATCTCTCCTGCTCAGACTTGACTGCAGTAAGGATGGAATGTGCTAGTTGTGACGGACAACCAAATACCGTAGTCCTAGCATCAGTCTACTTCCGCTCTGATGCAGCCGCACCACCACCTAGCAGGGAACTGGAGGAACTGGTGAAGTACTGCCAGCACCAGAAATTGGAGCTCATAATCGGCTGCGACTCCAATGGACATCACGTCAACTGGGGCAGTAAGGACATAAACGCCAGAGGTAAGTCACTTTATGACTATATAATGGGGAATAACCTGTGCATCATGAACAGAGGTACCACTCCCACCTTTGTAAACTCTCGAAGTCAAACCATAGTAGACATAACGTTGCGTACAACTAAAATATCAAAACAAATCCGATGCTGGCAGGTGTCTGACGAAGTATCAATGTCAGATCACCGGTGGTTAGCATTTAAGATAGATCTGGGTGGTGTGCCCTTAACTCTATCCCGCGACCCTAGAAAGACCGACAGAGCAGCTTACGCTTCTCGGTTGGAAAGGGCTCTGCGGGAGTGTGAGGTCACCACACCCGGAAATAATAGTGATCTGGAACGGTATACAACAACGATACAGAACACAATTATCAAGTCTTACAAAAGCTCTTGCCCCCTAAGGCTGACTAATAATAAAGGCAACTTCACCCCTTGGTGGTGCCCAGAATTAGAATGCCTAAGGAAGATGGCGGGAGAGGCTTTTAACAAAGCAAATAGTTCAAAACTCTTTGAGGATTGGAACTTATACAAGCTCCACCTTAAAGAATACAAGAAAGTCGTCAGGCAAAAACAGAGAACGGCATGAAGAACCTACTGTGAAGAAATCGAAGATTTTCCACAGGCAGCGAGACTCCAAAGAGCCTTAACAAAAGATCCATACAGAGATATTGGTATACTTAAGAAACAGGATGGTAGTCAAACTACCAACCTGGAAGAAAGTTTACACCTCTTGCGAGAAATACAACTCCCCGATTCTGTTGCCACAGTAGAGGCAAAGTGGAACGAGGAACATCACATACCCTCGACAGAGGACTGGCACATTGCCAGACTCTTTGTTACCGAGGGAAAAGTTAAATGGGCAATATCTAGCTTCTCCCCCTTCAAATCACCGGGAATGGACGGAGTTTATCCAGCCCTGCTGCAGTGGGGTCTGGAGGAGCTCCTTCCTCACCTAGTGCAAATATTCAGAGCTTCCCTAGCTCTGAATTATATACCGAAGATGTGGAGAGAAGTAAAGGTTGTCTTCATACCAAAACCTGGAAGAATGGATTACTCCATTCCAAAAGCTTACCGGCCTATTAGCCTTACATCGTTCTTATTAAAAACGCTAGAGAGGCTAAATGAAAGGTACATAAGGGATACAGTGATTAACACCAAACCACTGCATCCCAACCAACATGCATACACAACAGGGAAATCCACCGATACGGCCCTACATCATGTGGTTGGTCAGATCGAGCGATCATTGGACAAGAAAGAGTCCACCCTGGGCGTATTCATAGATATCGAGGGAGCTTTCGATAAAACCATGTTCCCTAAAATAATGCACTCGCTTACTGATCGAAATGTACCTACAACAGTAAGCGGATGGATTCTCAGCATGCTCTCTATGCGTGCAATAGAAATAACTGTTAATGATGTCAAGATACGAGGCAAGGTTACGAGGGGCTGTCCACAGGGAGGGGTTTTATCACCCCTACTGTGGAACATTGTTCTGGACAGCCTAATTCACCGCCTCAATGAACAAGACAAAATTTATACAGTAGCCTACGCAGACGACATTGTAATTCTGCCAACAGGAAAGTTTGAAAGCACCCTTTGCGACAGAATGCAAGTGGCTTTCAGAACTTTAGAGACATGGTGTAAAGAGCAATCGCTGTCTATTAACCCCAAAAAGACAGAAATGGTTCTCTTCACGAAGAAAAAGAAACCTAGGGGCTTAAACGCACCCAGTCTTTTCAACGTTAAATTAAGCTTTGCTACAGAAGTGAAATACTTAGGTGTTATCCTTGACAGCAAGCTGACGTGGAACTCACACATAGAAAGCAGAGTTAAAAAAGCATTTATATCTTATGAGCAATGCCGCCGAACCATAGGACAGACCTGGGGATTATCCCCCAAGATCACCATGTGGATCTATACGGCAATCATAAGACCTATGCTAACATATGGTGCTGTCGTGTGGTGGCCTAAAGTGAAACAAACGACAGCAATCAAAAAAAGAGTGTGCGTGTAACCTTTACGCGCGATTGAAGTAAAACTTGTTGACGTACGTATCGGAAAATAAATATTTAATTACAATTCAATCATATTTATTGCCTATATACTTTACAAAAAAAATGAGATGTTATATTTATATTATTCATTAGAAATAGGAATTTGAAAGTTATCATTATTTTTTTTATATATGAAATAATAGGTTTATGATAACTAAAATGTGAAACATAGATTTTAGTCTATAAATACCATTAATGTATTTGAAACCGTTTGAAAATTTCATAAATAAATTTCGGAAATTTAAACTCCTCCCATAGCTGAAATTATACAGTTACTTCCATCAGAATCTTCCGTTAGAATCTACCCCTAGTCGTGCCTAAAGAAGTTTTGCTTCAATAATAGGTAAACAATATTAAAAATATACACACATTACGTTTAGAATGTGTGATTTTGTAGCTGTATCTACCTTATTGTAATACATCACAACACAAGAGCCTTCGATAGTTAGATAACCATTTCATTTTGTAGCATTTTATAGCATATTCCATAAAATTGAAAATCCTGAGTTAAGTTTGTTTCCTTCACGTCTACGAAGGATCTGTTATTGGTGGTAAAAGATTAGCCATCTTGACTTTATGGCCTTTATGGCTACCTAACCAAACCTAAAATAAGTAGGTATAAGAAAGTGTTAAAATATTTTGAATATTATTATTTTTATGAACAAAAACGTGCAACATGCTTCTTTACTCAACGTAAAGATTCCGTATAAACAATTATTTACTATCATAATATGTATGTATGTATATAAACTTACTTAATCAAATCATAATGACTGTGGCTGTCTCGTAATTTTTTCATTTTTGTCATTTTTCTTCAAATCTTTCTGGCGCTTATAATATCCCCTTTGACGTTCACAATTTCTTTTTCTTTTTAGCTCTAAGTCTATAAAACGAAAATAGCTAGGTATAAATAATAGGTATAAATAATTAGGTATAAATAGTGTAATTACACACCAAAAATAAAATTTATGCATATAGAGTACCTACCTATTCACTCATTTTCAATCAATATTTTTTCATCACTTTCTTCATTAATAAATTCACATTGTTTATTCATATTTAATACAAACACTTTATACACAAAAAACTATTTATACAATGTATTTCGATTGACAAGATGATCAGCTGTCAATTCATACAGTTACAGATTTAATTTTATTTCATATAGGAGGCAAAATCGCATGAGCGCCGTCAGGATTATTTTCAGAGGGTGCATCTGCATCTACACACTATTATGATCTAATATATATATATAGAATGTAGAATGATTTGGACAGCAACCGCGACGCCTTTAGTTTTTATTCAAACAATAATTTAATAAAAAAATTAAAAAAATATATAATTTTCTGGTAAATTCAGGTATTTTCTTTCATAGCAGCGGGGTGCAAGCGCACTCTCTTGCACCCTGCTGCCGGCGCCCATGCAAAATCGTGTCAGTATTAGGTTTTGTTTCCGGTTTCTGTTATTAGAATGACGTCACGTCCGTTAGAATAACTTTTTTACTCCTAGTGTCGCTAAAGAAGTTTTACTTCAAAAATTAAACCAAATTCAAAGATCAGCATGCCTTCTCGTAACAGGAGCCATGCGAAGCACACCGACCAGCGCAATGGAAGTCATACTCGGTCTTACCCCCCTTGATATATTTGTTAAGGAGGTCGCATTGATGACCATGGTACGCTTTCGCACGGTTGGTATCGAACCCTTTGTAAAGTATACAATACTGTAAACGGATCTCTATAAATAGCAGAAAGTGTACTAAACAATCGTGTGCTAGAAGAGCTAAAATACTATGCAAAACAGCAGGAATCAGAAAAGATTCGTTTCGGGATTTCTTAAGGACTATGCAGACACTTGCAAACCAAGGTCTATTTAATGGAGATTGAAGTTACACATTTTGTAGCATGAAATCTAAAACAGTAAACACACTGTGTTATTGAGAGGCACTGGACTGCAAAAGACAAAAATGTTTGGAAATTTTAGAGTGCCTCTGCAAACATATCTCACCCCTTCTTTAGTAGAGTATACAAGATCCAATGCCAGAAGTACCTGCCTACGCTACAGTACGATGGTTTAGTATAATGTTAGAAGAGATTATTCTTAAAAAAAATCGTTAGCTTATGCATCCGTCACCGAACTAAGGAAAAATTAAACAAATAGAAATATTAATAAATATTTTTATTACAATAATAAGAATTAATTACAAATTTTATGTATTAAATATAGCTTTAAATATTCCTACAGATTTTTGTACAACTTTGTTTACATACACTAAAATTTACCATTCAAATTTAACCCTACACCATAATTTGGTTTTCCAGTTCCAATTGGTCCTCCGTGGTGCCTTTCATATTGACCAGTAGCATCTAGTGCCCAATTTTTACCTCCTGCAATATTATATTTTCCACCAGCAGTTAAATCGGTACCCCAACCTGGAGTTCTATTTGCACCAACGAAAGCAGAAGAACCAGAAGGTTTATGAGAATAATCTAATTGTCCTCCAAAGGAATCAGGTTTAATTCCATGAGAACCCCAAGCTTTAGAAGCACCAACTGATCCATCAACTTTATGATTATTACTATTGAGGACATTACCTTTAGCACCCAAACCGTATCCTCCTTGGTTAGCTCCCCATGTTACATCTCTATAAATAAATTTATAAATACAGATTTAAAATTAAATTAATTATATGATATTACTTACCTTCTTTCTCTTTGTAGAGGTAGTAAAACGTACTCTTCTCCATCTTCGTCTTGAAAGATATCAAGTGGTAAAGCAGAAACTACTGCCAAACAAAAACAGATGATAACAAAAGTTTTTATTTTTTTAAAAGTATAAGAATCGTACTTGAAACTTTGTGTTCGACTAATGCAATAAATTAAATTGAGCTTATATTTATATTTCGAATCAACTTATCTTTTATCGTCTGTAGGTAAATCCCCACAAACTGGATTGGAAAAAGTACCGATTTCTTAAAATCGGAGTAGTCTTGTTTTCAATCTATTTAAGAAACAAGAATGTTATGTTATAATTAATTAATTACTAGTAATTACTTCACTTGAGATTGTTTAACGCTAAATTATACAAATTTGAAATAATTAGTTTGGGTATTGATATCTAAGAAAATTCAATTATATATTTTTAATAAAATTTGTACAAATAAATGTGTTTTAAAGAAATTTTTCTTCAGAAATAGTTTTTATAATAAATTCATGAAAAGATAACATTGCAATGGATGTACACGGCAATAGTAAGGCCAAACATCACTTATGGGGCAGTAGCTTGGGGCTCGAGAGCTAATCTGACCATTACGAGGACAAACCTCTCGAAGATTCAGAGACTAGCCTATGCATGCATAACTGGAGCAATGGGTACATGCCCCACTGCTGCAATGGAAGTAATCCTAAATCTCTCGCCACTACATAAATAAGTAGAAATTGTAAGGAAGAAAACAATATATACAATGGTCAAACTTGGGTAATGCCCTAAGGAATTGAACTTTGTTAGAAAATTCACCACAAAACTGGGAAGTAAATCGCAATGGGACAATAACACTATATTTGGGTTAAGCCAAAACGCCATAAAATGGTATACCTACAAGACAGATAAAGGAACAGAATCAGGGGTTTTTGAACCTAGAACCCAATAATCAGAAAGCCTGGGTGAGTTCCCAAGCATCTTTCAAGCAGATGTATAGAATTTAATATCGAAAGGAACTATCGTAGACAAAAGATTGGAATCATGTCAGATAGTCAAGTAGCCATCAAAGCGCTAAACTCGCACACAATCATTTCAAAGATGGTCTGGGAATGCCTAGGTAAATTAAATAAAGTAGTACAAAATAACATAGGAGTGACGCTTCTATGGGTCCAGGACACATAGGAAAAGAAGGAAACGAAACAGCAGATAAGCTGGCAAAAAAAGGAGCTGAAACCCCATACCTGGGACGGACTGTAGAATCAGCAGTAGTACAATTTTAGAAAAACGAGGGAAAAATATATAGCGAAAAATCCAAGTACTAAAAAGATCTAGAAGGACCAAGACAATCAAAGACGCTCCTGGGAAACTAAAACCAGTGGATATCTCTTAGCTGTCTTAACTTTAGTAAGAAGATCCTCCGTATTATAACAGGAATATAAACCGGGCACTGTCGATTAAAAGAACACATAAAAAAACTGGGATTAGTAGATGAAGCAAACTGTTGATTCTATGAGGTAGAGGATGAAAGCTTAATACACATACTCTCAGAATTACGTTATTCTAGGGTCAACGAGCTGAGGTAGTACAAAATAGAAGAGAAAGATCTACCTAACTTAAAACCAAACGATATGCAAAAGTTTCTAAAAAAGATAGGACTAGAAGAGCTGCTATATGTCTGAGAAAATCATCAGAAGTATAGCAAGAAAAAGGGGACACAGTAGATCTTAGATGTGGCAGGTGTATCTGTTACCCCTAATTTGCTCATACATACATATGGTGACTCTTGTCGTTTAAGGGAGACCGTCTAATATTGTTTTAACAAGCCTTAACGTGGTCGCACGACAGCTTTTGTTGAGCCGCGCCCAGGTGCCTCGAAAACAATAAGCACAGAGGATAACATGACAAAACTCTACGATCTTGTATTGGTGGACCTTTAATTTAATCTATAAGGAGACATTTCCAAAAATAATTATGGTCATATTATGTATGAAATTTTGGGACACGACGTCTGTTTTCTGGGATTCCCGAGGTGCAATCTACATCGACTACCTGGAGAAGAGTAGAACAGTCTCAGATCACTACTTTGCCGAATGATGTCCCCATTTTGTAAAAGAGAAAAGTGCTCTTTAATCATGACAACGCAATGCCTCGCACCTTCGCCGTCGCCACGACCAAATTTGTCGAAATTGGCTACGCACTGCAGAACTATCTACCGTATTCTCTAGATTTGGCTCACGACTTTTGTTTCCAACTTAAAATATTCCTGTGTCGAGCAGGAATTTAAGTCGAATGAGGAGGTCATCGCCTCTAGGAAAGCCTATTTTGCAGCTTAAAGGAGAGTGTGTTACGAAATAAATCGACACCCTTCCACTTTTTTTGTATAGGCTATCAAATAAACCTCGGCAAGCAAGAAATACCAAAAAGGAAATATAAATATAACATAAAAACATTCTGAAGAAGTGAACTTAAAGACTTTATGAAAAGCAGAAAATTAAGTGGGTTGGAATATAGCAAACAGATCAGAGTAAAGAAAGCTGTTACAATCTTCAAGCAAATACTAACTTGAGGCAGCATGTAATCTCTGAACGCCAAATGGGTATCGAAACAAAGATAATCTTTCATTCTTATGCTTCTCGTTCTGATTCGACAATAGTTTTGGAAAAGAGTAGGTATTCTTTACTTCCTAAATAAAATAGTATATTTGTTATTATCAAAACGAGATGTAATAAAGAAAGACACAGAGAGAGGGAGAGGAAGAATGAGAGACCACACATAGTTTTATTTTATCTCTCTGTCATAATTTGCCTCATATTCAGAGCATTAAAGGTTAAAATCATACCGTAGAAATGGTTTAAAAAAAAAAATGCAGATTTCTATTTAGATGTCTAGGATGTAGTAGAAAATCTGAAAGAAAAAAAGGATAAAAAGAAAAAAAAAACAATATTAGACAAAAACCAGGAACTTATGGACTTTTTAATTAACATAATTATTAAAATTTGTATCTTGTAACTACTTAAATCGATTCTCAAAAACATTTTTTTTTAACTCGACCAGTTAATTAACAAAAAATTGTTATAAATATAAATGATTATCATTTGTAGAACCAGTTTGTGTACAAATCGCAAATAGCTAAATAAAAAATTAATAAAATGCAATAAAAAGACGATAACCTTAGTTCGTGTAAAGAAATTTCTCCGATCCCAATGAATGGCGCATAGTAATTAGTAATTCAAATATAAACATTTATGACTTAAGTAAGTGGGTCTGTGATTTCTTATCAGTAAACTTGTTATTACATTTCTTGTTAAATCGGGACTTTTTGAATTCCAAAATGATGGGATTCACTTAACAGAGATCAGTTAGTGTTTACTATAAATAATGGCTTTAAATGGTTCCAGGCATCAGTTAGTTCAAGTCATCGTCAGTTGAAGAAGTTTAATAGACTTAACTAATATTTTAAAAATGAAAAACTTTGTTATTGTCTCGTTTTGTTTGGCTGTAGCAGCTGCTTTACCATTAGATGTTCTACAGGATGAGGATGGACAGGAATTTGTTTTAGTTCCCTTTCAAAGAGAAAGAAGGTAAATATTAAATAACAAAAATTATCATATTATCTAAGTAGTATCTCCAAAGTAGATACATCTTATAGAACTGCTTTTTCTATAAGTATAGGTAATCTCTAAATAGGGAGTTTTCTTAACCTCTAAAACATAAAGAAAACTCCAAGTTAACTTATACCTTTGCATCAAAGATTGGTTAATATTATCTAAAATCAGCGATTGTATATAAAGGTTTCTTTCTTTTGTTGCACCAAAATTACCAAAATTTTTAATCGTCTCTTCTTCATTTGATATAATTTCTTACGGTTTCTCTCTAGATCGTTAAATTTTTGTATAGTTTTCTTCAACCTTGAGTTTACCTAATAGCGGATATTAAAAAAAAACTTTTTCTCAGTATTTTACTTGCTTATCTTCCTAAGAAGATGCTTTACTCATTAACTTTTATCTGTAAAACCTTTTAAGCACTGCCGTTTTGGTTCCTTTTATATTTTTTCTTCTTGTCAAGTTTATTAGTTTCTCATACAACTTAATGTAATGAAATATATTATTGATTTTTTTAAATAAATAATAATTTTACTGTTTTATTTTCTAGAGATATTACTTATGGAGCTAATCAAGGAGGTTACAGCTTAGGTACCAAAGGAACTGTATTCGATAGCCCCAATCACAGAGTAGATGGAAGTTTTGGTGGATCTAAAGCGTGGGGTTCCCATGGAATTAAACCTGATACATATAGTGGACGTGTAGACTATTCTCACAAACCTACTGGATCCGGAGCTTTTATAGGAGCAGACAGAACTCCTGGTTATGGTACAGATGTCGCTGCTGGTTATAAGTACAACTTTGCTCAAGGTAAAAATTGGGGTGCTGATGTTTCTGGTCAATGGGAAAGACATTACGGAGGACCTGGTGGTACTGGAAAGGTTGATCACGGAGTAATGTTGAATGTTAATGGTAAATTTTAGATCAATATGTGATATTGGATTTTATTTACATGTTTTTTTAAATAAATATTATTTATTCTGTATAAGGTTTTTTAATTAAATATTTACTATTACCGATAAAATTTACTTAAACTTTACATCTTATAAGACATTTTGGAGAGCAAAATAAACGTTAAAGAAGAAACACAAACAAGCGTTAGGTATACCTAGTACCTAGTACATGTAAAATAAATCATGCATAACAACAGGATTTAATTAAGTGTGTGTAATAAAATCATGGAATTTAAGTAAAACGGATTCCTGTGTTTTCATATTTATTAATAAAAGAAAAACTCCATATTCACATTAAAAAAACTGATATACTTCCTTACATTTTTACATCATACCTTAAGCGATAACAAAAACATCAAGTAAGTAATATGACATATAAAGTCTTAATTGTCTTAATGTAAGCTTTAATCGCAAATAAGAAGGTAGGTTCTAATAATTGTTATAGATGAATTATTCAAAAATCAAAAGGTTATTGTAAAATCTGCAGAAGGAAAATTTATAACCAAAAACTGTTTATTATGGGGTTAATGATATATGTAACCGATTGTTTTTCGGAGTTTACTTTAAAAAATCCAGTGCCAGTTTAAGATTCCAAAATACCTGGCACGAATTGTTAAATTCGTAAATTAAAAAGTTTTAATTTTAATGGGGCTACACCCGCAAATCCCTATATTGAACTGGTAGTGTTTAAATATTTATTTTAAATATAAATTTAAGAGTGCCTAATTAAGCAATTTGTAACCATTTTAAAGTTTAATAATAAATATTATTTTTAACTTATATGTTTGTTTTTTAAAAAAAAAACAGTTTTAATTAATTTAATTAAATACAATATTTTAAATAAAAATAACTTTAAATAATGTGATATACAAGCATTTAAATGTTTTAAATTAAATGTATTTCTACATCATAATTTCGTAAAAGGGAAGTTACCCATTAATAAATACATTATTTTGGTTTGCGCTCAATCCTAACATACCATTTTAAATCCTTGCGCTCAATTGGCACACAGGATTATCTTACCCCTGCTGGGAATCCAGGTTTTGCGCTCAGTTGGCATTTGCCCGAAAAAACATGAGGGGATTTGAAAATTTTTAAGATAAGTCTGACGTCTCGATACAGGTATTAGAAGAGTGTGATTCTTGTACTTTTTTAGCCGTTTTAGAGGATATAACCTTTTGTTTATGTTTTTTGCAAACAATTAACATACAAAGATGTGGCACCCCATCTTTAGTAAACGGTACCAAGATCCTAACATGGGTTTTAAGAACCATTACAACGAGGTACCTAACTAGCCAGCAGTACGATCGGTTAATATATGTCATAGGTCATTGATATTTAGGTTATACATCTATTATCCAACGAATGAACTAAGAATTAAACAAATAGAAATATTAATAAACATTTTTATTACGAAAATAAACATCTATTATAAATTTTATAAATAAATTAAAGCTTTAAATATTTTTTATATTTTTGTACAAATTTGTTTCTATAAACTAAAATTTACCATTTAAATTCAATCCCACACCATAATTGGGTTTTCCTGCACCAATTGGTCCTCCGTAGTGCCTTCCATACTGACCAGTAGCATCTAGTGCCCAATTTTTTCCTCCGGCGATATTATATTTGCCACCAGCAGATAAATCAGTACCCCAACCTGGAGTTCTATTTGCACCAACGAAAGCAGAAGAACCAGAAGGTTTATGAGAGTAATCTAATTGTCCTCCAAAGGAATCAGGCTTAATTCCATGGGAACCCCAAGCTTTAGATGCACCAACTGATCCATCGAGTTTATGATTATTACCATTGAAGACATTACCTTTAGCACCCAAACCGTAACCTCCTTGGTTAGCTCCCCATGTTACTTGTCTAAAAAATAAGTGATAAATATATATTTACAAGCAAAAATAATATAATATTGCTTACCTTCTTTCTCTTTGTAAAGGTAGTAAAACGTATTCTTCTCCATCCTCGTCTTGCAAGATATTCAGCGGTAAAGCAGAAACTACTGCCAAACAAAAAGAAATAACTACAAAAGTTTTCATTTTTTTTATGATGTATAAGTTTCGTACTAGAAAGTTTGTTTTTAACTGATGCAATAAATTAACTTGAGCTTATATTTATATTTTGAATTAACTTAACTTTTCTCGTCTGCATGTAAATCCCCACAAACTGGGCTGCAAAAAGTACCGATTTTTTAAAATAGCAGTAGCATTACTTTTCAATCCATTTAAAAGATAAGAATGTTATGTTACCATTAATAATTTATTACTGGGATTTATTTACTAAACGTGATTCATCACTATCAACTTAACAAACAAGGTCAATGTTTTCTTAAGAAATTAACTAATATTTAATAATTAAAATAAAATATTAAGAAAGTCAGTTAATATTTCGGATTCTAGCAAAAATAATACTGTTTCCAGACTTAACAAACTTATCGGTGTAATTTTATGGTTCACAAAAAGATTAAATATTATTGCAATTTAATAACAATATGTAATACTTATATCAAAATGTACAAATAAAAAAAGAGCAAAGACTAATTTTTTTATAGTAACTTTATATTCCACTATTATATCGGCAATTTTTAATGAAATCTCTCAAAGTCGATGAAAAAAATTTTGTACGAAGTACGCACGAGTGTGGGAAAAAGGAAAAATA
The DNA here is from genome assembly GCA_964028335.1 of Altica lythri. Taxonomy (NCBI): domain Eukaryota; kingdom Metazoa; phylum Arthropoda; class Insecta; order Coleoptera; family Chrysomelidae; genus Altica; species Altica lythri. The sequence continues at coordinate 41,712,383 of OZ034807.1, forward strand.
GCGAAAGTTTGTATTAGTTATTTTTGGACTCATTCCTTTTAAATGCGTTTTTTACAGTAACTTTTACGCACTCCGGCGCTTTTTAAAACTCATTCTCCATAAAAAGAATAGATATACATCTGATTTGCTCTATAATGATACTCAAATTTTGGATATAAGATAAATGTATGTCCTTTGTACCAGTGTCAAATACCACGTGAATAAAGATACGGCAATATTATCCAGTCATCGGTATGAAACTCGTCAAAAGGAGTTGTTTGTTGTTCCGTCAATGCTAAAGCAGATATCACAAAGATTGTATGCCTATTTTTCTCCTAAGATTTACAATACAATTCCAGAAAATATAAAAATATTAAGTAACCCAAAATTATTTAAAAAAGAATTGAAAAAATACCCATTATTTAAGAAAAGAAATGATATTCTAGAATTATTTGTTTAATAAGTAAGGGAAATATGGTATTGTATACGTGTGTGTGTATGTATATGTTTGTGTATGTATATGTATGTGTTTGTATGCACCCTTTATTTGTTTAAAGGGAGGTTGAGCTACCTACCAGGCGCGTCTCCAGGTGGCAGATAGGAGGTGGTCAAGGCAACTTAATCAGTGACGGTTATAAGTAGAGTGAGGGGACCTAAAAACCCCCAAAATCTTTTGCGAAAGCCGTCGCCGCGGACCAGCTTAACCCATGCTAAGGTGTAAGGTAACGTGCCGAGGGCTGAAAGGCCACTGGTTAGAATGTGGTCGCGAACGTTCCCCTGAGGGCACCGGGCGGCACCCTCTTGTATTAAGCCTTCCCCTGGCATGCGGGGCTCTGTCAGGTGGTGACCTTTCCTTTTCCCTTGCTACTCGTGGGACCAACATGGAAACCGAAAAAACCAAAAATTAAACAAATACGACTGAGGCTGGACAGAAATGTCCGCCTCAATCGGAAAAACCCAAGCACCGCAGAGGTAAACGAGTCTGCGGAGCGGAACTAAAAAGAAGGAGGAAGGCACGCGAGGCTGGGGGAAACCCCGCAGCGCGAACCGCCTCTGGACCTTCAGTAGCACAACCTTCAGGTAATGTTGCTAGTTCTTCCTCCAAAAGAGGCAAGAAACACAACATACCTGAAGCTAAAACTAAGAAAAGAATCAGGTCAGGCGCCTCCTCAACCGAGGTGACGCCTAAAACCCTGAAAAAAGTTAGGCAGGACACAACGGCCGCTCAACCAAAAAGCTACAAGGAGGTGGCTACCAGTCACCTTTGAGTAGCTATAATAGACAAAAGCAACCCCTACGGCAAAATTTCTGCCGAAAGGGAATCTCTTGTCCAAGACATGCTGCTGGGAGAGCAGGACAAAGTAATTTTGGCCGCCTCCTCCAGTAACGCGAAGCCACCAACGTTCCGTCAGTGGTCGCACTCATTAGAGTTACCTGCGATGACGACGAGACGTTGGCATGGCTTACAAATACTGTTGTTGGCCTTCGACCGTGGGAGGACGCATCACTCAAGGTGGTGCGAGTAGACTGCCTACCGAAGCTGACAAAAGCATCCCTCTGGATCCCGAGTAGATCAACTGAGATACTCGAGGAAAAGGAGGTCGTGCTGCGTCGGCTAAGTGGGCAAAACCCGGACCTCAAGGTCTCGAGATGGTGCTCTTTCCACCACGAGGCCAAAACAGAACCAAGGGGGCATCTCTTCGTCTTCGGAGTAGGGGACGAGGACTTGACTACCCTCAAACGAAAGTCGATGAGGTTGAGCTATGCGTTCACCTCATTGACTATAAAGGTAAAGGCCGAAGAGGCCAAGAAGGAAGGTCAGGAGGAGACCAGCAGTGGCGTCGAGCTAGGAAGTCTGGCGGTCGACACCCCTACAGACAAGGCACCCGAGGAGGCACCTGAAAAGATGCAGACCGACGGGTCCTCAGAAACGGTCCCCCTGAGCGAATAAATAATTAAAAATAATAATAATAATGGATCGTAGAGGAGGAGCCGACACGACTTCATTTGTTCAGTGTAACCTTCACCACAGCAGAGTGGCTACGGCAACCATCAGCCGCCACCTTGCTGAGCAACAGGACACTATTGCATTAATCCAAGAACCGTGGATAAAGAAAACCAGAATCATTGGTTTAAGTACTTTAACTGGTAAAAGTTTTTATTTTCCCAGCAATGACCAGCCAAGGACTGCTATATACGTACCTACGCAAATTAAAGTTCATCCTCTGGCACATCTCTCCTGCTCAGACTTGACTGCAGTAAGGATGGAATGTGCTAGTTGTGACGGACAACCAAATACCGTAGTCCTAGCATCAGTCTACCTCCCCTCTGATGCAGCCGCACCACCACCTAGCAGGGAACTGGAGGAACTGGTGAAGTACTGCCAGCACCAGAAATTGGAGCTCATAATCGGCTGCGACTCCAATGGACAACACGTCAACTGGGGCAGTAAGGACATAAACGCCAGAGGTAAGTCACTTTATGACTATATAATGGGGAATAACCTCTGCATCATGAACAGAGGTACCACTCCCACCTTTGTAAACTCTCGAAGTCAAACCATAGTAGATATAACGTTGTGTACAACTAAAATATCAAAACAAATCCGATGCTGGCAGGTATCTGACGAAGTATCAATGTCAGATCACCGGTGGTTAGCATTTAAGATAGATCTGGGTGGTGTGCCCTTAACTCTATCCCGCGACCATAGAAAGACCGACAGAGCAGCTTACACTTCTCGGTTGGAAAGGGCTCTGCGGGAGTGTGAGGTCACCACACCCGGAAATAATAGTGATCTGGAACGGTATACAACAACGATACAGAACACAATTATCAAGTCTTACAAAAGCTCTTGCCCCCTAAGGCTGACTAATAATAAAGGCAACTTCACCCCTTGGTGGTGCCCAGAATTAGAATGCCTAAGGAAGATGGCGAGAGAGGCTTTTAACAGGGCAAGTAGTTCAAAACTCCTCGAGGATTGGAACTTATACAAGCTCCACCTTAAAGAATACAAGAAAGTCGTCAGGCAAAAACAGATAACGGCATGGAGAACCTACTGTGAAGAAATCGAAGATTTTCCACAGGCAGCGAGACTCCAAAGAGCCTTAACAAAAGATCCATACAGAGATATTGGTATACTTAAGAAACAGGATGGTAGTCTAACTACCAACCTGGAAGAAAGTTTACATCTCTTGCGAGAAATACACTTCCCCGATTCTGTTGCCACAGTAGAGGCAAAGTGGAACGAGGAACATCACATACCCTCGAAAGAGGACTGGCACATTACCAGACTCATTGTTACCGAGGACAAAGTTAAATGGGCAATATCTAGCTTCTCCCCCTTCAAATCACCGGGAATGGACGGAGTTTATCCAGCCCTGCTGCAGTGGGGTCTGGAGGAGCTCCTTCCTCACCTAGTGCAAATATTCAGAGCTTCCCTAGCTCTGAATTATATACCGAAGATCTGGAGAGAAGTAAAGGTTGTCTTCATACCAAAACCTGGAAGAATGGATTACTCCATTCCAAAAGCTTACCGGCCTATTAGCCTTACATCGTTCTTATTAAAAACGCTAGAGAGGCTAAATGAAAGGTACATAAGGGATACAGTGATTAACACCAAACCACTGCATCCCAACCAACATGCATACACAACAGGGAAATCCACCGATACGGCCCTACATCATGTGGTTGGTCAGATCGAGCGATCATTGGACAAGAAAGAGTCCACCCTGGGCGTATTCATAGATATCGAGGGAGCTTTCGATAAAACCATGTTCCCTAAAATAATGCACTCGCTTACTGATCGAAATGTACCTACAACAGTAAGCGGATGGATTCTCAGCATGCTCTCTATGCGTGCAATAGAAATAACTGTAAATGATGTCAAGATACGAGGCAAGGTTACGAGGGGCTGTCCACAGGGAGGGGTTTTATCACCCCTACTGTGGAACATTGTTCTGGACAGCCTAATTCACCGCCTCAATGAACAAGACAAAATTTATACAGTAGCCTACGCAGACGACATTGTAATTCTGCCAACAGGAAAGTTTGAAAGCACCCTTTGCGACAGAATGCAAGTGGCTTTCAGAACTTTAGAGACATGGTGTAAAGAGCAATCGCTGTCTATTAACCCCAAAAAGACAGAAATGGTTCTCTTCACGAAGAAAAAGAAACCTAGGGGCTTAAACGCACCCAGTCTTTTCAACGTTAAATTAAGCTTTGCTACAGAAGTGAAATACTTAGGTGTTATCCTTGACAGCAAGCTGACGTGGAACTCACACATAGAAAGCAGAGTTAAAAAAGCATTTATATCTTATGAGCAATGCCGCCGAACCATAGGACAGACCTGGGGATTATCCCCCAAGATCACCATGTAGATCTATACGGCAATCATAAGACCTATGCTAACATATGGTGCTGTCGTGTGGTGGCCTAAAGTGAAACAAACGACAGCAATCAAAAAATTAAACCAAATTCAAAGATCAGCATGCCTTCTCGTAACAGGAGCCATGCGAAGCACACCGACCAGCGCAATGGAAGTCATACTCGGTCTTACCCCCCTTAATATATTTGTTAAGGAGGTCGCATTGATGACCATGGTACGCTTTCGCACGGTTGGTATCGAACCCTTTGTAGGGACTGGCACTTAGAGGGATAGTCTGTGGAGGGAATCGATAAAAGTGATACCACTCTGACAGGCAGTCACGGATGCCATCGCACCAAGATTTGTCTTTGACAAACCCTAAAAAATATTAACAAACAAGACAGCAGACCCCAACGTAGTGAACGCTCTGAGCGTATATACGGATGGATCAAAAACAAAGCAAGGTGTGGGATGTGGAATTTACACTAGATCCTTAAGCCTAAAAATAAAATGGGCTATGGATGGCTTGTCAAGTGTGGTTTAGTCAGAACTCACAGGCATAACCATAGCTGCAAAAGAAATAATCAATGAGAACATCACAGGCAGGAATATAAATATATATACAGACTGCCGACAAGCACTACTGACCTTGAATAGACCACGTTTCACTTCAAGTTTAGTACTAGAATGTCACCAATCTCTAACTGAGGCCAGCTAGAATAACGTGGTCACTCTCAGCTGGATCAAAGGACATGGGAACTCTAAAGGCAACCGCATTGCGAACAATTTAGCAAGGAGGGCTGCGGGCTACAAATATGTTAGCCCTCGCCCATCTACCAAGCTAACATTGTCCGCAGTCGTGGACCTTATTAAACAGCACTCTCACCAAAAATTTATACAGTGCTGGGATGAAACTACGAACTGTAGACTGGCCAGAGAGTTATTACCTCATCCTGGCGAGGAAACAGCAAAAAATTTAAGGCATTGACCAGACAAAATCTCCGAACAGCTGTGGGAATCCTGACAGGTCACTGCCACTTGCGACAACATCTCTTTAGAATGAAACTAACAGAATCGCCGCTATGCAGATGCTGCGAACAAGAAGAGGAAACAGTAGAACACATTATGTATGACTGCTCTGCTTTTTCTGAAATCAGAAGATCCGTGTTGGGCGAGTATTGGCTTACACCAGCCGATGTCAGGGAGATCCCCCTCGGGAGCCTCATCACCTATTTTAAATCAATAGGCCTGGTGACATCCTGAGGTAAGGATATCCCTACATACGGGAGGATGCACAATGGGTCATATGTTGCCTCAGTGCTGGCTAAGCACTAGCTCGCCCCTCCCAAATTTCCAGATCCAGATCCAGATGTGTTTGTATGCATGTGTATATTTGAAGTTTTAAAAAAAATTTTTTTTTATTTGTCATAAATTTGGTAATTTTATTGTATGATAATTAATTAAATTTAAACTTGTGATTAATATGTTAGCTATTTTGTTTATGAAAGGTTATTTTCTTGTTATATTAATTGACGAAACAAGTCACTGACTTATCGTCGTAGGTAAACTTTATTACATATTTAATTCATTGCTGTTTTAACTATTGTTTATTTTGATTTAATAAAGTTATATTATTATATATTATTATTATTGCACATTCAAAGTTTTACATATTTTTGGTTCTTATAGAAAAAATGCACTTAGGCAAGCTGCAAAAGACATAAGTATCTACATATTTTTTTATTATCGATTGATTTGTCATATGGAGAACTTTTGGAGTTTTGAAGATTTTTATGATTAGTCTGAGTCTCGATACGAGGTATGAGAAGGATGTGATATTAAATTCTGGTACTTCTTTAGCGTGTTTAGAAGAAGCTGTAACACATATACTAGTGTCCGACTGAAATAGATTTTTCAGCCGAAACTGAAATCGAACTTTCGGTCCCGTACTTAGTTCGGCCGAAACTGAAACTTACTTTGACATATTTAAAATTTATATTAATTACTGAAATCTAGCATATTTTAAATTTTTTACACATTTGTTTGCATGTTCTATTTATACAGACAGTTAAATAGATGTTAACTTAATGGTAACAACTTGATTATAACTCGGTGATCATTCGCTAGAGACTGACTATTCTTTTTTCTTGAATCTTTAGGAATCTCCTGATCCCAGTACAAAATTGCGGATTGGGGGTGGATAAAATAAGAAAATATTAAAGAAAATATCCCAAACGGATTGGTCACAGAAAATGTAAACTAGTAAATATTTAAATTTTCGAATATACCCAAGGTAATTAACTATCTTAGTACAGATGTTTCTTGCGAAAGAACAATCTCCTAAAAACAAGGATTAGAAATACCCAAAAAGCTTAAATCATAAACCCGGTCCACATAAAATAAATTCCTTTACTCCCAAATTTTTTAAAATATCATACACTATAAACAAATAGAAGTGTCAAATATGAAAAGTATTTTCAATTTCAAATAACTAAATCTTTATGACATGAAATACAATAATAGTTATTTATGATATGAGTGTTAAAAGTGAGGTTTTATTTTGTGAGTGAAAACGTTTGTGAAATGAGCGGAGCGAATTGAACAATTTTACGAACAAAATAAAATCACTTTTAACACAAATACCATACAATGTTTTTTGTACAACTTCCCTATTTTGATAATGAAACGAGCGAATTTGCAATGACAATAAACCAAACCGTGTTAAAAGTAAACTAAACCGTGTTAAAAGTAAACTTGTTTACATGGCAACGTGTTAAAAGTATTTTTAACACGCTGCTATGTAAACAACCGTTTTTAACATTGTTTGCTATCATTAAAAGTGTCACTTTTAATGACAGTTGTACAAAAAAACTTTTTTGTACAACTGTCATTAAAAGTGACACTTTTAATGATAGCAAACAATGTTAAAAACGATTGTTTACATAGCAGCGTGTTAAAAATACTTTTAACACGTTGCCATGTAAACAAGTTTACTTTTAACACGGTTTAGTTTACTTTTAACACGGTTTGGTTTATTGTCATTGCAAATTCGCTCGTTTCATTATCAAAATAGGGAAGTTGTACAAAAAACATTGTATGGTATTTGTGTTAAAAGTGATTTTATTTTGTTCGTGAAATTGTTCAATTCGCTCCGCTCATTTCACAAACGTTTTCACTCACAAAATAAAACCTCACTTTTAACACTCATATCATAAATAACTATTTTAAAAAAATTGAACCGAATTAAAAAAAAGAAAAATGCACTAAAAAGTCAGAAATAAAATCTTTATTTCTTAAAAAAAATTGGAAGCAACTAGGCATCTGATCTCGATTTTCTTCAAGTCGGCTTAACAAATCTTAGGGTACAAAAAAATACAGTGCGAAGCCGAATAAAAGCCTGGATTCGTATACAACAGAACCAATACAGTGAACACATCTCTCTGTACATAGTACTAGATAGCAGAAAGTTTACAGATTAAACAAGTACCAGTAGAACTAAGAGAGATATTTTTACAAATAAAAACAGAGCAAACAGGAATTTTTTGTAACAGCTGTCTACCTATTGGACTATTACATTACATGTGCAAAACAGCAAGAATCAAAAACGAGTCATTTAAGGATTTCTTAAAGTCCATGCATCAGTTAAGAGACACTTGCAAACCTTGAGACCCAAGCTACAGATTATTTAGTAGAAAACCTAGGACTGTTAAGACACACTGTACTATTGCGAAGCACTAAATCACAGAAGACATAGACTTTTGGGAAAGTCTAGAGTGCCTTTACAAACTTATAGCACTGCTCCTTTAGTAGAGAGTACCAAGATCCTAAAATGGGTTCGACGAACCAATGCAAAAAGTGCCTTGCTAGGCTGATGTACAATCGGTTAATATATGTCAGAAGTCATTTATATTAAAACAAATTCCTTACGTTATATATCTGTCATCCAGCGAAAGAAGTAAAAATTAAACAAATAGAAATATAAATAAATATTTTTATTACAAAAAATTAGCATCTGTTACAAATTTTATAAATTAATTAAAGCTCTAGGTATTCTTACAGATTGTCCAAATTTATTTATTTAAACTAAAATTTACCATTCAAATTTAACCCTACACCATAATTTGGTTTTAAAGTACCAACTGGTCCTCCGTAGTGCCTTTCATATTGACCAGTAGCATCTAGTGCCCAATTTTTACCTCCTGCAATATTATATTTTCCACCAGCAGATAAATCAGTACCCCACCCTGGAGTTCTATTTGCACCAACGAAAGCAGAAGAACCTGAAGGTTTATGGGAGTAATCTAATTGCCCTCCAAAGGTGTCAGGTTTAATTCCATGGGAACCCCAAGCTTTAGAAGCACCAACTGATCCATCCAGTTGATGATTATTACCATTGAAGACATTACCTTTAGCACCCAAACCGTAACCTCCTTGGTTAGCTCCCCATGTTACTTCTCTATAAATAAATTTATAAATTAAGATTTAAAAGTAAATTAATTATATGGTTTTTGCTTACCTTCTTTCTCTTTGTAGAGGTAGTAAAACGTATTCTTCTCCATTCTCGTCTTGAAATATATCCAGTGGTAAAGCAGAAACTACTGCCATACAAAAAGAAATCATAACAAAAGTTTTCATTTTTTATAATAATGAATAAGATTCGTACTAGAAAGATTGATTTTGACTGATGCAATAAATTAACTTGAGCTTATATTTATATTATTTGGAACTAACTAAACTTTTATCGCCTGCAAGAAAATCCCCACAAAGTGGACTGCAAAAAGTACCGATTTAGTATAATAGGAGTAGTAGTAATTTTCAATCCATTTAAGAGATAAGAATGTTATGTTATAATTAATAATTTATTACTGGTTTTTGTTTACTATACGTTATTTATCAGTATCAACAAAAAAAAACAAGGTCAATGTTTCTTAAGAAATTAACTAATATGTCGTGATCAAAGTAAAAAATTAAAATAGTCAGTTAATAATTTGGAATCTAGTAAAAATAATACCGTTTGATGACTGATTAAACTTATCGGGGTAATTTTATGGGTCGTTTAAAATTATAATCTTGTTGCTTTTTATTGTAAACGTTATTCAAGACATCTGAAAATGATAAATAATATATCAAAATAAAATTTGTACCAATAATAATAGAGCAAACCGGTTTTTTTGTAATAACCGTTTATTGTACTATTATATTGGCAATCTTTTATAAAATTCCTCAAAGGTCGATGAAAATATAAAATATTTTCTGTGAAATCATTTCCGTTGCATATTCAATAAAATGTAGCATACGAAAACAACATTTCAATCAGCTTTTCTGTATTCATACCAGCGATTCTCTATATGATAGCGGGGTTTTTGTTCATTATTTGTCGTATCTCAACAGTGATCTTGCAAATTTTGTACGAACTATGCACGAGTCTGGGAAAACGGAAAGATAGCGAAAGTTTGTAAAAAGTAATCTATTGTCTGGATTTCAGTCTTCCGCTAGAAATTTTGTACTTCACTTGAGGTTGTTTTACGTTAAATTATACAAGAAGTAGTGGTATTTATGTCTCAAGAAATTTATTTAGTTTTATATTCATTATAAAATTTTTACATAGAAATGGTTTTAGAGAAATGGTTTTCTGTTGCCACATAGTTAAATGTCAAACATCTGTGAAAAGCCAAGGTTAATAGAAAAAACGTCATAATGTGCCCCTCTAAATGCAGTTCTAGTGAGAATTTAAAGTATTTAAATTATATCACATGTACTAGGGTGGTCCGATATGTACTTAACTTCACCGCTTGATGGCAAGGCACCACTATTGCAAGAAAAATTTATTTTGGTGTAGTACATTCTTATAGACGGCTACTGAGAAAATGCTAGCAAAATTGGACTTTAAGTTTTGTTTCGGCCGAGTGAAGAAGCTGGTGTGTTTTTGTATTTGAGTAAAATGAAAAAAGAGTAATATTGCATGATGATTCGATTCCTGTTTTTGAAATGGGAAATTGCAAGCTGAACTGATAGAAAGCTTTGGTGCTGCATACTGTGACTCTTCTCTAGTGTTTTGTCAATTATTAGTTTAATAAAACTCAAGGTGGTCATACCTCAGATTTTGATGAGCTACGCCAAGGTGCCGCGGAAACGGTTACCACAGAGGATAACCTGGTCAAAATATAAGATCCCGCATTGTTAGATCAACGATTGAAGTTATGCGAGTTAGCTAAATCAGTAGGCATATCCAAAGATAGCGTGGATCATATCTTGCATAAAATTTTGGGCGTAAGAAAGCTGTCAATGCGTTGGGTTCCGCGTTTTACTCCGGACCACGCACCGGTATGGTATTGGTACACAGCAGAGACAAAACTTTCTAAACAGTGGATTTTACCTGGTGAGCGTGCATCTAAGAATGCGAAATATGTCCATATGTCCAATCGTTCCGCAAAGTTGACGGCCACTGTTTTCTGGGCATGCGGAGTAATTTACATCGACTACCTGGAAAAGGACAAAACCGTTACAGTCATATTGTATACTGAATGCCAATTTGACGCCGTATTATAGAAAAAACGTAATCATTTCGCGAAGAGAAAAATGGTTTTTATTAGACGGTTTAAGGACATGGAACATCAGTGGGTCAAGTATGTGCAGCTAAATGGAGACTATGTTGAGAAATAAATCGCCACATTTTTAACTTTTTTTTGTAAAAGCTTAATACTACCCTCGTAAAAAATATTCGAGAATTTACATATGAAGTCTGTCGTAAAGTAAAGTGGACAAAGAAAAAAAATAACAATTATTTTGCAAATGCAATTTATTTAATCCAGAATAGTCCCCTTCAGAGTAATAGAGTGATTTGTACTGTCCAAAAGTTTTTCGAATGATGTTGATGTCCGGTTTCGAGATTGTATTGAAAACACCCCGTTTCGTCACCAGAAACAATGTTGTACATAATTTTTTTTTCTTTTTTGGCCTCTTTAATGATGTCTCTCAAATATTGAAGTCATTGTGCGGAACAAACAGTGAATACATCTTTTTTATGCCCAAACACACTGTTTCGACAGTTTCTGGCCAACATGTTCGTCGTCTTCCAGTCACTCACGACCAGCTTTGAACCGTGTAAACCAGTTATGGACTCGGCTACGAGATAAACAATCATCACCATAAACTTGTTTCAACAATTAAATCGTTTAGGTAAATGTTTTACTAAGTTTTTAACAGAAATTAACATTAGTTCTTTGTTCGATGCTCATTTTTCGACTGATGTTAAAAAGTCACTTTGAATGTAATAACTCTGTGTGAAGTTATTCGATTGTCATGAAATTTTGGCAAAACTTCAATAAAACATAGACCTATCGAAAGCTAGACCCAATATCAGATGACCCTACTAGTATTGGATATTTCATAAAAGTCCTGTTTACTTTGCGACAGACCTGGTATAACACAAAAAAAATCCTAAGAAACTTAATTTAACGACTTTATTAAAAGCAGCGGACTAAATAGGTTCAAGTATAGAAAACTGATGGTGGCATACAGAGCTGTTAAAATCTTCAAACAAATTTTAACCAGAGGCAGCTGTTAATCTCTGAACGCGAGCAGAGTATCGACATAAAGCTATATGTGCTGATTCTAGGTTATTTTTATCAGAGCGAGATGTAAGAGGAGAGTAATAGATAGCACATAGTTTTATTTTATCTCTCTGTCGGTACTCGGCTCGCTCACAGAGCTTAGAAGGTGGTTTATAGTTAGTATATGCTTGAAGGTTAAAACCATAGTGTAGAAAATAGAAATAAAGGCAGATTTAGTTGCAGATGCCTAAGTAATACTAGAACATCTGCAAGAAAAAAAGACAGCAACCTGAAAATAAAGGAATATATCAAACAATATTAGACAAAAATCACGAAACTATAGGCTTCTTAAGAAACACAAACGTTTAGATCTGTGTCTAAGTAAATTGAGCATCAGAGATATTTTTTTAAACTCGACGAGTAAATATTTAAAAAAAGCTGTTATTAGTATTATCTATTGTAATATTTATAAAACCAGTTTGTTTTACTAAACAGAAATGGTTAAATAAACGATTAATAGACTTTATGACCAAAAAAAATGCAATAAAGAAACGATGACCTTGGTTCGTGTAAAGTAATTTCTCCGGTCCCAACGAATGACGCACATTTATTACTTAACTTATTAGGTCTGTGATTTCTTATCTGTTAACTTATAATGTTATATTATTTCTTTTTATATCGGAAATTTTTGCTTTCCAAAATGATGGGATTCACTTAACAGATATCAGTTAGTGTTTAATATAAATAATGGCATTAAATGGTTTCAGGTATCAGTTAGTTTCAGTTACTTGAAGAAGTTTAATAGTCTTAATCAATCTTCTAAAAATGAAAACTTTTGTTATTGTCTTATTTTGTTTGGCTGTGACAGCTGCTTTACCATTAGATGTTCTACAAGATGAGGATGGACAGGAATTTGTTTTAGTTCCCCTTCAAAGAGAAAGAAGGTAAATATTAAAAATAAATTATATTTTAAAGAGGCACCTTTTCTATACAGTCTGTAAATAGTGATTTTTTTAACTTCAAGTTATACCTTTAGAAAAAAAGTTGCATGTTATTGTCTGCAATCAGCAATTTCCTCACCTTTACGCCCTTCTTTTGCATCAAAACTATTAACATGTGATATAATTTGATATAATTCCTTACTGGATCGCTACAGATGGTTAGGTTTTACTCTTGTTCTCGACGAACATAAGTTTAATATTAATATGATATTTAAAAAACTTTATCTCGTTATTTTAGTTGGTTATCTTCCTAAGGAGATGCTTTGCTCGTTTACTTTTATCTGTAGAATCTTTTAAACATTCCCGTTTCAGGTCCTTGGTTATTTTTTTTTCTTGTCAAGTTTATTAGTTCACCATACAACATATTGCAATGAACTGTATGTTTCTTTGTAACTAATTTTCATTCAAACAATAATTCAGCTTACTTCTCTAATTTTTTTCTTTACTTTCTAGGGAGATTACTTATGGAGCTAATCAAGGAGGTTACAGTTTGGGTACCAAAGGAACTGTATTCGATAGCCCCAATCACAGAATAGATGGAAGTATTGGTGGATCTAAAGCGTGGGGTTCCCATGGAATTAAACCTGATACCTACAGTGGACGTGTAGACTATTCCCACATACCTTCAGGATCCGGAGCTTTTGTAGGAGCAGACAGAACTCCTGGATATGGTACCGATGCCGCTGCTGGTTATAAATACAACTTTGCCCAAGGTAAAAATTGGGGAGCCGATGTTTCTGGTCAATGGAACAGACATTATGGTGGACCTGGTGGTACTGGAAAAGCTGATCATGGAGTAATGTTGAATGTTAATGGTAAATTTTAGATCAATGTGGGATGTAATGACTGATTTTATTTATATTTTTTTAATAAATATTATTTATGGTATTTAAGATTTTTTAATCAAAGATTGAAGCTAAGCCTCTTATAAGGGGTTTAGGCGGACGAAGAGAACCTATATAGAAATATATTATTATATGGTATTAATATATGCTCGTTTAGGTCTAGTTATCAAAGAGAGTAAATCAAATTAAGATCAAGCCTTTCTGATGACAACATTCGTAAAATTAGTTATTGAACGTAGGTATGCCTCTAGGTATGCTAGGATGTTTTATCGATTGGGTCAAACATTAAAAAAACGATACCTAAGAGCGGTACAGTTTTTATGCTAATACAATATTGGGAAATTGGAAAAAAATTTAAAAAATCATGCAAAATTTAAAAATTCACTAAAAACTAGAAACATTTTGAAAAAGTATAAAAATCATAAAAAAATGGAATCGTGGAACATTGCAGAGGGTCGTATAAAATTGTAAAACTTCAATGATTTTTACATTTAAAGTAGCAGGATAGTTTCTGTCAGCAAATCTTACGACCGTAATTTTTTTATGCTTACTTAACAACAAGAAATAATTTATTATGTCTAAAAAGATAATAAATAAAAAAACTGAATAATTGCTTCCTCAATTGTACATCAAATTTTCGCGTTTAAAATAACTAATGAGAACTTAATTTGTAGAAATTTACGTAATTTATACCCAAGTGAAACCAGTATTCGCAAGAAGACAATAGACATAATAATTCTAAAAACCCATCATTATCGGAGCACTTTCACTGAATCTTCGGATTCACTGAAACATATCAAGCATATATAAAACAACCTCGAGAACAATGCCAAGTTCAAATTTTCCAAAATGCTGCTCGTATACACTCTGACATTTATACAGTTATTTCTTTTAATAAAGTGCTTTGGAAATGAGTCGATAGGAGACACTTTCCGGCAGTGTCTGTTAACCCAAGTGCCGGGAAACTTGGGACATTGCTTGGGAGTCGGTGCTATCAGCAGACTACAAAATTTAGATAATAGTCCGGAGTTTGACCTAGTGGACGGGGTAACTTTAACCAAAGATGTTCAGGAATATCGAGATGGTTACAGTTTTCCTGAAGGAGATCCCAATAATTTCAGGTAATTTATCACAACAGAAATACGTTAATTATTTACTTAAGTAGTTTGTTATAAAATGAAAAAAATATATAGTGTAAAAAATATTGTGTGAAGTGTACTGATAAAATTATTGTGCGACGGCCAAGGATATTTTCGTTGATTTTTAAAATAAAACAATTTTTTTGTTGAGTAGAATGACTACAGATTAATTTGTGCATAAAATCAACGAAAATAATAATTCATGACTCAAAGGTGCATATTTTCAAAGATCGCTTAGCTCAAGGATGTTGATAAAAAAAGGCGCATTGCAGCGAAGCGATTTGTACTCGCTTTAATGATCTACTTTTTTGTTTTAGAATTTAATACTTAGCAACGGTGGAATCGTAGGTATTACAATTCTGATAATTTTATGAGCTAGAAATAGTATTATAATGTGTTATATGGGTAAGTAAATTACATTTGTTACGGTGTCAAAGCCAGATCCCAACCACTACGTCACTAGACGAGACCTGGTTGACGTAAAATCTGTCGAGCATTTTTGCAAGTACTTATATGAAAGACCATTTTTGCTCAGATATAGCCACGCTAGTCTGAAGTGGCATTTTCACTTTAAGAACTTACAAGAAACTTGGATTCCCTTTAGGAGTATGACTTTAAAATTAAACATCGACCCAATTTATAACACCGGAATGTCAACACACTTTCCAGAAGACCATGCCCCCCTAATTACTAACAATATGACCATTGGGAACAGAAAGAAGCGATTTTGTGTCAGGTCCAATTCCAGAGTCCTTGTTAATTGAAAATGATTTAATGAAGAATATTGTTAAAAATGCTGTTAAAGTAAATCCAGGACGCAACTGATGATTCCAAGAATATGTGTACCTCAGGAATTGTGATATCTTTACGATAGAGGGTCTGGGCGACATCTGGTAATAAAGAAGATATTACAGAAGGTACACAAAAGTTTCCACTGGGTGAATCACTCTGATTACGTCGAAAATTTGTGCTGGAAACGTACATTGTTTCACAAGTAATGGGCAAAATACAAGACACAGACCTTGGTAGGAGGTCCGTTTGAAAGAATTGCTGTTAATATTTTGGGACGGATACCGGAATTCGCCGCTTGAATTAAATACATATGTGTCGTAATGGTTCACTTTAGGAAATAAGTAAAGAAGCTTATGAAGTTCCTAATGAGAAGGCCGTGACCTAAGCCAAAATCATCGTGAACCAGTTTATAAGTCGATTGGGAGTTCCTCTTGACCAAGGAAGAAACTTTGATAGCAGGTTCTTCCAAGAAGTTTGTAAGATATTAAAAATTCGTTAGACGAAAACTACTTCACCTTATCCTTTAATGAAACGGTTAAAAGAATGAACCGAACTATCTATCACAGGTTTGATCATAAACGAGACTGAGACGAACACATACCGATCAGCTGTCCATGAATTAAAAGAAAAACTCGATCCAAAGCTCTGTTCGGTAGAGAGAGAAGACTGCGATTTGGTGTTTGGATCTCGACCTGGGCAAGATGTGTCTAGTAAAGACTACGTATCCAATCTACAGAAAAAGATAGAACATGGTAATTTGTCTACAATTTGTAACGAACAGCTGTTTTAATGTCAAATTATCCTTTATATCTGGAAATATGATCTACTGTATTTCGCGTATATCTCATATATCTCAAACAAATTTAGGCAAAAAAATAATGCAGACTTTGACAATTGGCTATAAGCTCTTTTTGTCAAATTGACAAATATATAGCTTAATATTTCGTAGATCTAATTCTTATTCCTTTGATGGTTTAGTTAGATCGTGAATTCAATTTCTACACAAGAGACACTCTTTTTAATTTAAAACTTATTTTGTAGGAGTATATTTGATTCATTCAATTACGTATTTTCAAAACGAAGTATGAAATGGAATATGGGCTCTCTTTATCCCGGTCTTTTGATGCGTATTACGCCATCTGGCCCTCCTGGCGGTACATTAGAGTTTGTTTTGGATGCTAACAGAGAAGCGATCAATGTACACAGTTTAAAAGAGGCAGGAACTGGTGAGTTTAATTTTATATTTAACTAAAAGATGGCAACTGTCATTTGAAATTTAAAGTTATATAATGTTTAAAGTTACAAAAACATTGTGTCCTGATCAACCAACTGTTTATTAAATATTGACCACTTCCGGATGTTTTTATTTCTACAGCTTACTTTTGAAATTTATAAACACAGAACTGCAAAACTTTCGTATACATATAAACCACGACTTATTAATCCAAAATCAATGTCTACTTGTATTTTGATAAAAAAAACTGTTAAATGACAAACACTATGCGTATTCAGGTCAAATTCTTTACCATGATCTTCAAAACAATAGTTGTCATTTTAATTTAATTCACATTATCTTTATCTAAGGCACTATAAACATAGGTATTATCGTCAGCCATGTTTTGTCCAATGTCAACCACAAAACCAGAGATATTAGAACAGATGTGTTGATGCCTAATATAAAGTTGGCAACAAGTTCTGACATCAGCGCACCATTTTTAAAACTTTACTTTTACATCCTTTTTGTGCTTAAAGTACCTAAAGTTTATTTTAATCTAAAACCACTAGTACTTACTCTGTCACTATACCGTTATAAGTACTTTTTCGCTTTTCGAGATACCAGCTGGTTTAGTTCCCATTTTCACCACTACAAAATACGATTGCACGTCTCTTTAATTTGTCTATGATCTGACAAGTAAATTGAGTGACATTGGAAAAAAAATGGCTGATGATAATACCTATATCTATAGAGCCTTACTATAATTAAAAATGGTTATTGCTTTTTAAGTGGCGTTTTTTCCTAGGTTAGGAACGTATCTGTGCGTTATTTTGTACATATAAAATATTGTACATATTTTTAAGAGTATTTATATAGATTTTGACTAAAAATAGATGAATTTGATAGCCAAAAAGGGTAAAGAGTAAAAAGATATTTTTATATTAACTTAAAACTAAATTATTTATCTATAATCAATGTATCTTGATCAAAGAACTGTGAATTAAATGCCAAACACTGCCATAAATCATATTGTTATCTTTTCTAAAATCTTCAAGGCAATAACTGTCATTTTTATATATAGCAAATAATATTTATCAGATTGTAAGTTGCTTCTTGAAACCTTACTTAAAAACCGTCACCGTAGGTGAAAATATCATTGAGTGTAAAAAAGAGGTTAAATATCTAGAGCTTACCCTAAATAACAGATTATTCTGGAATAAACTCAAAAACGAAATAATACACAAAGCTACAAAAGCCTTTATGGTGTGCATAAATATTGCAGGAAAAAATTGGAGTTGTAACCCAAGGACATTACAATGGATGTACACGACAATAGTGAGACCAATCATCACTTATGGGGCATTGCCTGGGAGAACCAGAGCTAATCTGACTACTACGATGACAAACCTCTCGAAGACACTACTGCAATGGAAATAATCCTAAATCTTACGCCACTACATATTCAAGCAGACAGTGTAAGGAAGAAAACATTATGTAGAATGGTCAAAGAAGGAAACAATCAAGAAAAACCTCGATCACTTCAATTTGATCAAATTCGGGAAATTCCCCAAGAAATTTAACTTTGTGAGAAAATTCACCGAAAAACTGGGTAGTAAATCTGAATAGGACAAAGACACAATATTGGGGCTAAACAAAAATGCCGTAACATGGTATACGGATGGCTCCAAGACAGATGAAGGAATAGAAAGAGGTGTTTTTGGATCTAGAGCCAAATACCCAGAAAAACTGGGTGTGTACCCAAGCATTTTTTAAGCGGAAATACTTGCCATTAAAAGGTTTGTAGAAAGGAACCATCGTAAACAAAAGATTATAATCATGTTAGACGGTCAAAACTCTAAACTTACAGACAATTAGTTTAAAAATGGTCTGGGAATGACTAGGCAAACTAAATAAACGGTGGGTTCCAGGACACATAAGAATAGAAGGAAACGAAACAGCAGAAAAGCTGGCAAAAAAGCTGAAACTCCATACTTGTGACCAGAACCATCTTGTGAAAGCAGCAGTGGTACAGTCTTAAAAAACTAAGCAAAGAAAAAGGTAGAGAAAAATCCTGGAAAGGTCTAGAAGGACTAAGAAAACAGAAGACGCTTCTGAAAAACTATCACCAGAAGAGATCTTTCAGCTGTCTAAATCTGAGTAAAAATAACATCCCTATTATAACGAGAATATGAACCAGGCGCTGCCAATTAAGAGGACAGATGAAGAAACTAGGATTGGTAGATGAAGGATAGTGTCAAAAGAGAACGAAACCTCAATACAAATTCTCTTAGAATGCATTGCATTACGTAATTCTAGGGTCAGATACCTAGGATCATACGAAATAGAAGAGAAAGATCTACCTTAATTGAAGCCCAACGGTATTCTAAACTTTCTAAGAAAGATAGGAGTGGAAGAACTGCTGTAAGTATGAGAAAACACCAGAATTATAGCACGAAAAGGAGGACCCAATAGTTTTTGTAGGTCACAGGTGTATCCGTCACCCATAATTTCGCTCAAACGCTCATACGCTAAAGTTGCTACTATCTGTTAAGTGACATTTTCCCCAGGTTAAGAACGTATCTGCGCGTTAGTTTGTACTTACAAAATATCCTATACACGTTTATGTGTATTTGTATATATTTTACAGAATTTTTACTTTTAACCCTGATTTAGTAACTTTTCAACTGAAATCAGATTTAGAAATTAAAACGATCAATTTGATAGCCAAACAAATAATTTTGAAGTAAATAGATATTTTTATATTAACTTAAAATTAAACTAATGCAAAAATTGCTGCTATTTGTAAAAGTTTTTATTATTTTTTTATATCAAAAGCAACTTAAAGTAAATTTTTCTGCCGTAAACAAAATCATAGCGTAGGATTAATAGTTGAACTTAAAGTTCATGGTTAATCCACTAGATGGTTTACAAGAAAGTTTGTAGAACTACTTTACCTTGTACTGAACTCGTATTATTAGTGTAAATAAAGGCATTGATGCTTCAACTTCATTTATTGAATTCGAATTAAAATCAATTTTTAACAATAAAAGAAAACTTAAAATAATCATGTTGCTGGTGTCAGCAATAAAATAGCACACCTCATTTTAAAGTGTGGAAAGGAAGTGTAATGAACTGTTCGTTCGTTCAACTATCAAAATTGCAACTAAGTATTATTACCAATTAATAAAATAAGAAAATGAAATATTTAATATGAAATATTACTATAATAAAATAATATATTTAATGTTTATTCACTACACCTCCCTTGCTGAGTAAAAAAAAAAATTTTATTACAATAACAATTTTTTTTTTAACTTAAAAGTAAAATGTTAAACTGGATATTTTAATTGTCAAATGCTAATATTTATTCTATATAGATTTTTATTCTGTTTTTATGGACTTCAACAGCTTTATTTCCTATACTTAAAACTACATTAGAATCCTTAACATCTATGACCTCATACGGTCCCTTAAATAGAGGCTCATATTTACTAGTACTACCCATATTTTTAATTAAAACCTTATCGCCTATATTAACATTAACCATATTTAAATTTTTATCCCATTTTTCTTTTCGATTCAACTTTGATGCCAGCAAATTATTTCTCGCGTCATTCCATGCGACTTGCAATCGATACTTTAATTCAATAGGATAATCATCAAAGTTGTATACAGGATCTGTTTGATTTAAAAAGTTTGACGGTATTCTACTTTGTTTTCCAAAAACTAATTCATACGGTGTATAAGATGTTTCGGAATGGACGGAATTGTTATACGCAAAACACCAAAAAGGAATCCACGAACTCCAATTATTAATATGACTTGAAGAATAGATGCGCAAGTAAGCACCTAAATTTTTGTGAGAATTTTCTAATGCACCCAAGGTTTCGTGATGGTATGCCGTAGAGTTAAGTTTTTTGATATTTAACAAATTACACATTTCGTTAAAAGTAGAAGACATGAACTCTGAACCCTGATCAGTTAATATTTGCTCTGGAATACCAAATCGAAGAACAAAATTTTGGACAAAAGCTTTAGCAACTGTTACTGTCTCTTTGTTTTTAATAGGATATGCCTCGACGAATTTCGTTAAATCGCACTGCAACGTTAAAATGTATCGATTATTATCATTGTCTTGATCTAAGGGGCCCACCAAGTCAAGAAATATTTTTTGAAAAGCCGATGTTGCAGTACTTGTAATTGTTAACGGTTGTTTTATATTTTTAGAATATTTATAGCGTTGACATGCATCACAACGCTTAATAAATTCTTCTACATGCTTTCGAAGTCCTGGCCAAGAATATGACTTTCTGATGTTATTGTACGTACGTTTAATGCCTGCATGGCCTCCCGTTGGAAGCATGTGATAGTCGTTAATTATTAATTGTTGTGTTTCTTTGTTGTTAATATTTTGAGTACCCTTTATTATATTTAATTTAATACCTAACTTTCTTATACTGTCGGAAACTTTTAAAAATTTATTAACTACTGAAGCGCATTTTTCATTTTTAATTATGACTAATTCCGGAATTTTCTCATTGTCACAAATTTCTTTCAGGACTCTCAATGCTGTGCCTAAGCCAGTCACTGATAGAGTTTCCTGGTTTACATAAATAATTTTCGATTCTTTATCAAATATAGTAGCTACTGTTACGCCTTCGTTATATATTTTATTTGTTCCCTGACTAATTTTATCATTAAAATATTTATTATTAACAAATCGTAATTCGACACATTCTGATGGGGATTTTAATAATTCCACAACTCCTGGGTGATCAAGCCTTTCGTTAGAAGGAACATTAGAATCCTTCACAGAATTGTCGTTGTTTTCCATTTTCTTTTTACGCGCTCTTGTTATTACATTAACAGTTTCAGTGTTATTTGAACAAATTGACTTTAAGTCATCTGAACTTATAGTTACCCTAGATAAAGCATCAGCTACTACGTTTTCTCGACCCTTAACGTATTCTATTATAAAATCGTATTCTTCTAATGTTAGCCTAAATTTGGTAAGTCTACTTGAGGGGTTGGTCATACTAAACAAATATACTAATGGTCTATGGTCAGTTTGTATTAAAAAATTTTTAGCAAATAAGTAAGGTCTGAATTTTTTTACTGCCCAGCAAATAGCTAATAATTCCTTTTCTATGGTACAGTAATTTTTTTCGGCTTTATTTAACTGTCTACTCGCAAAAGCTACAGGTTTATCGTCGCTATTTGATAAAACTGCTCCTACTGCCACGTTAGAAGCATCTGTTTTTAAAATAAATCTATTTTCATCGGAAAAATCAGGATAAGCTAATATTGGAGGGTTAAGAAGTGCACTTTTTAAAGTTTCAAACGCTTTTCCACATTCCGTAGTCCATTGGAAAACTACTCCTTTCTTACTTAATCGATTTAGTGGTGCAGCAATATGTGAAAAATTTTTTATAAATTTTCTGTAGTAATTCGCGAACGCTACGAAACGTTTAGTTTCGTTTGAATCTTTTGGCACTGGATAGGATTGAACTACTTTAATTTTTTCCGGATCTGGTAAAATACCCTTTGTTGAAATTACGTGACCCAGATATAATATTTCTTTTTTCAAAAATTCGCATTTTATTGGATTCAATTTTAAATTAACTTTTCGTAAACGATGTAAAACTTTTACTAAATTTTGATTATGTACTGTTAAGTTGTTTCCGAAAACTACAAGATCATCCAGATAAATAAAACAATTTTCATAATTTAAACCCGCCATTGCTATTGTCATTGCTCTCGAAAAAGCACTCGGGCTAATTTTTAGACCCATCGGTAGTCTAGTCATTTGAAATTGTCCCCTGTCTGTAGTAAACGCTGTACAAGGTCGCGATTCCTGTTCCAACTCCACCTGGTAATAACCTTGAGACAAATCTAAATGAGAAAAATAGACTGCACCCGATAAGGAATCTAAAATTTCATCTATGCACGGCAAAGGAAATTTATCATCGATAATTTGTTTATTTAATTGTCGGTAGTCGATAACAACCCTATAACGTTTTTGACCGTTGACGGGATGTTTTTCTACCAATAATAATGGGCTGGAAAATGCTGACTTAGCCGGTTCGATTATACCGTTCTCTAATAACTTATCTACTTGCTTATGGATTTCTGATTTTTGGGCATGAGGTAATCGATATGGTTTAACATAAACTGGATTTGCATCATTTTGTAGTTTAATTTTATGTTTATAGATATTTGTTACAGTGAAAGGTTCATTATCTAAATAAAAAACATCAGCATATTTTGCGCATATTTTTTGAATACTCGTTTTTTCTTCTTTATTTAACCCTTTAATATCTATTAATTTTAATAATTTATCAACCCGATCTACTGAAAAGGGGATATTTCCAAATTGATGTATGTCAAAATCCGATATATTCTGGAGCGTTGGTTTAAAATTCTTTAACTTAATCTCCCTATCATTAGTATTTAATATTCTAACTGGTACTTTACTACCGCTTGGTCTTGTTATAATTCCTGCTACGAAAACACCTTGTGAAATCTCTTCTGGAACTACCAAACTATCATATTTACTTCCAACTTGAAAATATTGAATAACTTCACAACGAGGAGGAATTATTGTATAATTACTTTGTTCAGACTCTAATGGTATAGCTAATTTTTTATTGTTTGCATAAAAATAAAAAATAAATTGTTCATAATCTAAAACAGCCTGATGTTTAATAAAGAAATCTGATCCGAGTACCCCGTTTATATTACTCTCAAAATCATTTACTACCTGGAACTTATGACCTATCCTAACATTATCATATTCTAATAAAATATTTGCTGACCCAATGGTAACTGTTGATCCTGTAATGCCTTTAATTGTTATCTTGTTTGAAGTGTCGATGAACTGACTTTTGTTTATACTAGACGAAAAAATTACACTAATAGATGCACCGCTATCTAATAAAAATATTAAATTTTTATTTCCATATTTTAAGTTTATATAATTTAGTCCATTTATATCAAATACCGTGTGAATATTTTTAAAATCATTATTAGGGACGAAAAAAAACGTCTTCGTTAGTTTCCGAGACTTGTTCATTATTATTTATTAGGAAATTTCGCTGTACTCGTCCTTCATTCCCATATCTATTAAAATTATTTCTGCTACTTCTAGTACCTCGATGGCCCCCTCTATTTTGAAACCTAGAATTCTGATTCCCATAAGAATTATTAAAAAACGTTTGATTTGCGGAAAAATTCGGTCTATTTGGAGCATAATTGCGTGATCCTCTACTGCGAGTAAAATTCCGTAATCCTCGGCCTCGTGATCGGTTATCGCTATTGAAAGATCTAAAATTTGTTTTACCCCGCATGCTAAAAATTTGAGGGTTTGAATTTCTCGTTATTTCTTCATCTTTAGCTCCCCGTATCGCGTCGTTTAATGATGTATAATTTCGTGCTTTTATTATTGTTCTTAAATCGTGATTCCGTAAACCATTTGAAAATGAATTTATTGCTAATTTTTCATTTGGTGCCTTTAACACGTTTGCCACGTTCTCGTCACCATCAGCTTGCGCCAATGTTAGATTAACCATTATCTCTTCGATTGATTTTCCAAAGTCATCGATTGATTTATTATTTTGCTTTAGAGTGTGCAATTCTAAAGATAACGAAGCTGCAGATTGTTTTGTTAATAAATGGTTTTTAATGTCCCTAATTAACTCTGCGTTAGAATTATAATTTTGTTTTAATTTTAATTTTGCACTTTGTGATAACCGCGTTTTTAAAACATATTTAACTAGAAAATCTTTTCCGTCGTTATCTAACATGCTATCATATAATTCGATGGCATCAATTAGTTGTTTGACCGAGTCTTCAGTATTATTAATTGTAGGAATTAAACTTGAAGCTACTTTTAAATCAAATTTTTCCCCCATATTGACTAAATTTTCTTTATTTGTCAATTTTTTCCTTTCCTCTAAAATTACTTTCAATTCAATAATTATATCCTCAATATACCCTACAGTTTCCTTAACAGAATTAATTGTTTCTACCTTATGACTACTTAAATTAAATACATTTCTTAATTCCTTAAAATATGTTATTAATTTCGTTAGTTCAGAATTATATTGTTTATAAACTTCTACATTGGTACGCCTTTGTTGATTGTCTTTCTTTAACTTAACTTTTAATGCCTTTAGTGTTTCATATAAATTATTAAAACTATCTATACTACTCATTTGAAACATAAAATAAAAACTTATAGCTACATATACCTTGTCCCATTTTAATTGTCGTTATTAGCACTATTCACTTTTCACTATTATTTCTTTAACTTTTTAACTTTCACTACACTAATTCTTGACTTCTTGTTATTTCACGCTGTATCTTCTTTTCAAAATATTTCTTACATCTTCTGATCAAAAAATAAATTACTACCGCTACAAATCCAACGAATGCAATAATTCCCAACAACTCTGCTGTAGAAAATGAATCATCCCCCTTTATACTAGGGCTGTTTGTAAGACCACCACTGTTGCCCGCCTGAGCAATAATTACCTCTTCTTTTGATGCTTGTTGTCCCATTTTGTTGATTGTTTGTTTTTTTACTACGATTTTGCACAAACAATATTAAAACATTTGTCGCAGGACTGGCAGGATCGCCATGTACTGAACTCGTATTATTAGTGTAAATAAAGGCATTGATGCTTCAACTTCATTTATTGAATTCGAATTAAAATCAATTTTTAACAATAAAAGAAAACTTAAAATAATCATGTTGCTGGTGTCAGCAATAAAATAGCACACCTCATTTTAAAGTGTGGAAAGGAAGTGTAATGAACTGTTCGTTCGTTCAACTATCAAAATTGCAACTAAGTATTATTACCAATTAATAAAATAAGAAAATGAAATATGTAATATGAAATATTACTATAATAAAATAATATATTTAATGTTTATTCACTACAACCTCACGAAAAGTACTATGGCCAATTAATAGTACTCAAAAGTCTAGTTTAGATGGCGTACAAAGCAAATGTAGAAATATGCTGTATTTAGTTTTTAAGCAAACTGCAGTACCGTTAATCAGGTCATGGAGGAAAAGAAGTACTTGAACTTCAAATTTAATGGCAATGAACTAGATGGCATACACAGTAAATTTAGAGATATAATGTTTTAGTTTTACCCTCCATATTAGTTTTTAACTAACTGTCGTATCGTAAATCATAGCATAGTCAACATGTAGTACTCAAACATCAAGTTCACGGTCATTGAAATAGATGGCGTACAAATAACTGTAGTAATAGCATTGTATAAGGACTAAGTCTTTATACAATGGTGATAGTCATAATATGTGGTAATAGGAGGAGTTTCATTTTTACTGCACTAGATGGCTTACAAGAAACTGTGTAGAAATACTCACCTTGATCATTTCATCGTCAATATATACTTGAAATTCAAGTTTAGATGGCGTACATAACAAATGCAGAAATATACTGCACCTATTTAGTTTCTTAGCCAACTGTTGCACCATTGTGTTGCATATGGTTGCAGCATTAAACAGGTAATGGTTGATTGAAGATCAGCACTTGAACTTCGAAGTTAATGTCAATGAACTAGATGGCGTAGATAGTAAATGTAGAAAATACAATGGTAGAAATGTACTGATTTTAGTTTTTAACTCCGTAGTATCGTGTTAGTCTTTATACAATGGTGTCGTGAATCAAATCATGGTCAACAAGAAGTATTTAAAGTTCAAGTTCACGGCCATTAAAATAGTTGGCGTGCAAATAATTTAGGGAACACTATCTGGTTCACATTTCTTTTTATTTTATTTTTTTTAAGTAGAGATACACCACTAGTATGAAATGTGAAATTTATCATTTAGATGACTCGTCAAAGTCACTACAAGAAAAGTACCAATAAATCAATATTATTTGTATTGAGGTCTAGAGGAGAGAAAATGTTGATTATAGGTATTAGTTATATTACAGATTTATACTGGCCAACTGTTCGAAGCTTTTCTACTTTTGAATGAGTACGTAACAAAAGCAACAAACAGAATAAATTAACTAAATGTTTTGAAAACAGTCGTCCACGAAACTTTCTTAGATTAAAAGTTCAGAAAATAGAGTTCTTCTCTATTTACTTCGTATATATAAGATAGTAAGATAAATTCGAAACAGTATTTTGCTAACCATGTCACACATTTTTCTGTGTCAACGTATATAAACAAGAAGATATAAACATAAAAAAAATCCATAACTGGGAATCGAACCTGAAATATCTAGCGTGAAAGACAGATATCCAGGGATACACTTTAAATATATATAATATATGCTTTTGCACGTCTTGTTAGGTCCGACAAGAATGTTGAGCAACAGCTTGCTGGGTTGGGGGCAGACAAGCCAGTTGTATCTTGGCACTGGAAGCAGACTTTACAAAAGTTTTATAACAAAGGTTGGCCATTTCCATAAAGTGATAAGAGACACTTGAAACTTGCAGAACCTACTTCTCCTTTAGTGACGTTGCTCCAGAGAAATGTAGCTGCTACATCAATTAGGCAAAGATTCATCGTGAGTGAGCTTAACATATCTATTTGCTTTATCTTGCAAGAAACGAACAGAGGTTGTGTGACAACCGTTAAAGGAACGAAACACAGTTCTAGCCTAGGAATGGGGATGGCTATCAAAAGACTTTGATGATTAGAACGTTTTACCTCTACCACTTTTTTGGAAGAAGACATTCGAGGTGGTCGACAAAATCTATTTAAGGACCAGCAGGTCAATATTCTCACCTGCTATGATGACGTTCTGTGGCCAGTTTTCAAAGAAGATCTAACAATGAGAATGTATGCATATTATAAACCAGTAATAGTAGTTTTTGAATGTTTCTAAGTTTCTGATTTTCTAGTTTTAAAGTAAAACTTTTTAGTTACGTTATACCACCTAGCCCCTTCCCACTTCAGTTGGCCCACTTCAAGATTTGTACCAAAATATGTTTTTATAAATTAAACATGACAAAACTATTTACTTCCAAAACAATTTATTTTTTAAAAACATTTTAGACACACTCTTGTCATAAAAAATACATATTTGAAATCACTTAGCATGGAGACTAGACAAGGAGTACGAACTCCATGTATGCAAATAGGGCTACCAAAATAAGAGGGCGCTGGTGTTCCATTTGTACCAAAATGGCGACCAATGAGGACGTAGTTTGAAATAAAATAAATAATTTTTAATTATTTCATTATTTATTTATTTACACAATAAAAAAAATAGTTGGATCTTTCGGATATAAATAATAAAAACCAATTTAATAATTCACGATTATTTAATTGTCTATATTCATACCGGTACAAAAGGAAAACTAGCGCCGCAAGTGGTGAAAAAAGTAAACCTAATATGTACGATACCGTTGACAGATTTTGGCAATTCTCCCGGTCGAGTGCGTACTCCTTGTCTAGTCTCCATGTCACTTAGACCTATAACTAATAGAACATCTGAACTAATAAACAATGTGCGAACAAATGCGCGAAGTAAACAAAGCAACAATTAAAAGATTACCATTGGGTAACATCACCTTTATTTTTCATTACGGCTGAAATTCTTTAAGGCATAGTGTTAACCAAGTTTTGGCAAAAATCTGGTGTAAAAGAATCCCATATTTCCTGAAGCTTTTGTCTTAATTCGGTGATTGTACGAGTAGGATGTGGTCGTAGAACCTTTTTCATCTCGTGTCATAAAGTTTCAATAGGTGACAGATCTGAACTGCTAGAAACCTATTTCAAAAGTGGTACATTATTTTCTTCCATCCATTTTATAACCTGTTTTGAGGTATGGCACGCTGCACCATCTTGCTGAAACACAAAATCTTGGCCGGGTGTCAAACATTCTTCCATCACTGGTAAAAGCGATTCTTCTAAAATTGCCAAATATTTGTTTGTATCCACATTTCCATCAATAAGTTTTCCTACTCCTTTCGATGACATACTGCCCCAGACCATAATGGATGCCGGAAATTTCACTTTTCTCTTCAGACAGTCAACATGGAGTGCTTCATTTTTTTTGCGAATAACCCTGCTGCGACTTGTCGCCAACAAAAACTTCGAATCGGGCCTCATCACTCCATTGTATTGCACACCATTGTTGAGGTGTCCATTGTCTATGTTCTTTAGCCCATCTAAGCCGATTTTTCTTTTGCCGTGGAGTTAATAGTGGCATTTCTTTGGCCTATAACAAAGTTGTGAAACTTTAGGGTTTTTACTTCAGCTTCTTCTATAAGAAAACTTACCTTGTAAGTGCTAAATACCAGTTTGTGGGCCTCTCTATGTGTTGTGGACATCGAAATTCTCCTTCCAACAGCGTCATTCCACAGAGCACTTAATGGTAAATAATTGGCACGCCTATTTTTCTCGATTTTATTCTTCTTAATGCTCTTCAGTCAGCTTTTGTGATAGTGTAACGAGCGAGATCCCCTTAGTACGCCCCTGTCGCTCTCCAGGTAAACAACGCGCTTATTCTCGAACAGAACAATCGAGAAAATTCCTTTCTACGCGCGTCGAGAAAGTGTTATCGAAAGACGTTCTGGAAACAGTGGACAGGTATATAAGCGGAGAGCCACGACCCACGGGAAGTTTAAATTTAATAGCGACAGTCTAAATAGTTGAGCGAACTACGAAGTGAAAATAAATAGTGAATATAAATCGAAGTTAATTGTTGTACATAAATTAGTGTGTTATAGTTAGTTTAGTTAGTTTAGTTATAATTCGTTTAGTTTGTAGTGTGTAAATAAATTAGACATTTTCGTTCAGCAGTGATTTTATTTTGAACCCCTAGAACGTAACAATTGGTGTCAGGTGTGGGGTAAATTGAACTGCTGTGTTAATTTAAATTGTGGACTTCATTAGTGAATATTTTGTATGCCAGTTACGAGATCACAGACGAAGAAAATGGATCAGGCGACAATGGAATTTTTCAAGCAAGCCCTTGAAAAAATGAGCTTGAATATGGAGGAAAGTATTAGGAAAATGGAAAATAAAATGGACGAAAACACAAATAAAATGGAAGAAAATACTAGAAAGATAATGGATGAGAATACCCAGAAAATGGAAGAAAACACTAAGAAAATGGAAGATAATTTGGGAGATAAATTGACATTCATTGAAAATGAGTTGAAGAATAATTACTCCAAATTGGAAAATGAGATTGGAAGCGTAAAAGACGAAATTGGAAAATTTGAAGACAGGGTTGGAAACATTGAAGGCAGATTGGTTAATATGGAGGAAGAAATGCAAATAAAATTGGAAGAACAGGTGAAAACCATGGAAGAGCGTTTGAGCAAGAACTTCAGCAAATATTGTTCTGTTAAGCTGGGAGAACGGGGTGAGCCAGGGCGAACAAAGATCAAACCTCCAACTTTTGATGGCAAAACACCCTGGAGTACTTATCAGAAACAATTTGAAGCAGCAGCCAACGCCAATTGCTGGGACGATGAAGAGAAAGCAACTGCCTTAATTGTTGCATTAAGAGGAGACGCACTGAATATCCTTCAGACCATTCCTGTAAGTCAACAAGGTGATTATAAGACTCTGACAAGTAGACTGCAAATGAGATATGGTGATGCACATCTCCAACAAGTGTATCACGCACAAATCAAAAGTCGCCATTAGAAGAGTGCAGAAACCTTGCAGGAATTCGAAGCAGACATAGCAAGGTTGGTAAGGCTGGCCTATCCTTCAGCACTGGACAGCTTCCTAGAACAACTTGCTGTCCAGACCTTCGTCGATGGGTTGAGAGACACGGAGACTCAGCAGACGTTGCGGTTGGCCCGGCCCAAAACCCTAGATGACGCCCTGGCCCATGCACTAGAATTTGAAGCTGCTAAACAAGCTTCGCACAGAGGACAGTGCAAAGTGAGACAGCTTGATGATTCGCCAGTCTGCGACGAGAGTATTGAAGACGTAGTTCGCCGAGTTCTCCAGGAGAAACGTAATGGTGGACCAAGATGCTGGAACTGCGGCGAAAGAGGACACATTCGGCGTAACTGTAAGAAGCCGGTTAAACCACAACGCCAAGAACAGGAAAACTAAAGCGGGTTGGCAAGAAGGGGCATAAACCGACCCGCCACGACAATGCCCATGAGGTTATAATTCAGGCCATCTCTTCAAGTATTTATGTCGACGGTAAAATTAATGGGTGGTCCGTAAAAATGTTAGTCGACACTGGCGCAACCCGAACTATAGTTAAGCCGAGTGTAGTTAAAGGAAATGGAAAAACCTTACCAGCGACGGTTCGTTTACGGACTGCAACTGGAGAAGACGTGCCAATACATGGAAAGAAGAGGATCGTCATCAACATTGGGGACAGGTCTCTCGAACATGAGGTGCTGATGGCAGATATCATGGAGGAAGTCATCTTGGGAATGGATGTCATTAAGGGTTATGGCTTCCAGATGGATATGAGAAACGATGTTCTGAGGATCGGAAGTCTGGAAATTCCATTCCTGGGATGTGAAGATATCACGACTCGAGTCTTACTCAGCGAAGATGTTCACCTACGTGGACAGGCGGAAACCATAGTGAAGGGGTATTTAGATAGAGACCTTCGAGATAGCTGTATAAGACTCATCGAACCAGCCAGTGAGAGTAACCTCGGGAAAGGACTGCTAGTCGGAAAAACCTTGGTGAGAGGCGGAAACGAAGTTCCTGTGAGAATGTTGAACACCAACATGTACCCTGTGATCTTGAAGAAAGGTACGATCCTGGGAGAAAGCTGTTCCGTGCTTTGCGTGACAGGAAGCGTTCAGAATGTGAAGAACCCGCTACCAAGAAGCGACAAGAGTTCGAAAAAATTATTTGAGACATTGGCTTCTTCCTGCACAGAACTTGCACCAGAACATATTAGCAAGGTGAAGAAACTGATTCATGAATACAGTGACGTTTTTGCTATGGACAACACTCAGATGGGTAGGACGAATGTTGTGAAGCATTCTATCAATACCGGAAGTTCAGATCCCATTCGCCAACAACCGCGAAGGCTTCCCATAGCAAAGAGAGAAGAAGCAGAAAATATAATCAAGGACATGCACAAACAAGGAATAATAGAGCAATCTGATAGTCCTTGGTCATCAGGTTTTGGTGAAGAAGAAAGATGGCAGCACCAGATTTTGTGTCGACTATCGTCGTTTGAACGACGTCACCAAGAAGGATTGCTACCCCATTCCAAGGATTGACGACACTTTGGACACGCTTTCTGGCTCGAAATGGTTCTCCACGCTGGATTTGAAGAGTGGGTATTGGCAGGTGGAATTAGATCCCAAAGACAAAGAGAAAACAGCTTTTACTATTGGGACAGGATTGTGGCAGTTCACAGTAATGCCATTTGGCCTCTGTAACGCACCTGCAACTTTCGAGCGATTAATGGAAACCATTCTTCGAGGATTGTCATGGAAGTCGTGCCTAGTTTATTTGGACGATGTCATAGTATTTGGCCGGACATTTGACGAACACCTGGAAAATTTAAGAGAAGTCCTTGAAAGGCTACGCACTGCAAATTTAAGACTCAGTCCAAAGAAATGCCACCTCTTCAGGAAAGAAGTGAAATATCTAGGACATGTAGTATCTGCAGATGGCATTAGTGCTGACCCAGACAAAGTCAAGGTTGTACGAGAATGGCCAGTACCACAGGACAAGCACCAAGTAAGGAGTTTTCTTGGCTTGTGCACATACTACAGGAAGTTCGTCTTGGGATTTGCTGACATCGCGAAGCCTCTCACAAGACTGACGGAAGATGGAAGGGACTTCAAATGGGATACTGAATGCGAGGATGCTTTCAATCGACTGAAGCAAGCACTAACAACAGCTCCTATATTAAGTTATCCTCAGACCAGTGGAAGGTTTATATTGGACACGGACGCAAGCAACACGGCCATAGGAGGCATATTATCCCAAATTCAGAATGGCCAAGAGAAAGTTATAGGATATTTCAGCAAGGTCCTGTCGAAGCCTGAGCGTAACTATTGTGTTACGAGGAGAGAACTTCTCGCCGCAGTCAAGTCCATGGAACATTTCTATAAATACTTGTATGGTCGCGAATTCCTTCTAAGAACAGATCATGCTGCTCTGAAGTGGCTTCTGCAATTTAAGAACCCAGAAGGTCAGGTTGCGAGATGGATAGAAAGGCTGCAGGAATATCATTTTTCTGTGGAACACCGGGCCGGAAAGTCACATGGCAACGCAGACGCATTATCTAGGAGACCTTGTCCTTCCTAATGCAAACACTGCAGCAAAGCAGAAGAGAAGGAATTCTGTTTAAGAACAACCGTCGTGGATCTGGATTGGCTGCCAGAATCCCTGAAGCGAGACCAAGAAGGTGACACCGAACTAAAAAAGTTGCTTGACTGGAAAGCAAAAGGACAGAGACCAAGATGGGAAGAAGTGAGTCACCTGAGTCCTAGGGTCAAGTCCTACTGGGCGCAGTGGGACTCCATCATTGTAGAGGATGGATTGTTGAAGAGGTCCGTCGAGAATGACGAGGGTACTGCAGCTAGGACTCAGCTGATAATTCCCCGGAGTCGGACGACAGAAGTATTGGAGAAACTTCATAATGGAACCTCCGGTGGACACTTCGGCATCAAGAAAACGTTGGAAAAGGTCAGAGAACGTTTTTACTGGATCAACTGCAAAGAAGACGTCAAGGACTGGTGCCGAAAATGTACACTTTGTGCTTCAACGAATGGCCCAAGAGGAAAACGACGAGCGCCAATGATTCAGTATAACGTAGGCAGTCCTATGGAAAGAGTTGCTATAGACATCGCAGGCCCATTCCCAGAGACCGACGATGGGAACAAGTACATATTGGTGGCGTCGGATTACTTTACCAAATGGGTTGAAGCACATGCCATCCCAAACCAAGAGGCCTCGACAGTGGCAGACGTGCTGATAAAAGAGATGTTTAGTCGGTTTGGAGTGCCACTGGAGCTACATTCTGATCAGGGACGAAATTTCGAGTCTGGCCTATTCCAGAGCATTTGTGAAATACTCGGAGTCAAGAAGACCAGGACAACGCCTCTTCACCCACAGTCAGATGGCCTAGTCGAAAGAATGAACAAAACTGTGGGAAAATATTTGGCTAAAGTGGTCTCTGACCATCAAAGAGACTGGGACCGGTACCTTCATCTGTTCACCATGGCCTACAGATCAGCCGTACAGGAGTCTACTAGAGAGACACCAGCTTGTGTCATGTTCGGCCGGGCAATAAGATTACCCTGTGACCTAGAGTTTGGTTGTAAGCCCGGAACAGAGATAGCTGGTGAGGACTACGTGAGCACATTGAGGGGCAGGCTACACTACATTCATGAAAAGGTCCGACAAAACATACAAATTGCTAGTGACCGAATGAAGACCCGTTATGACAGCAAAGCTACAGAAGGTGGTTTTAACGCTGGAGATTTGGTCTGGCTGTACAACCCCCAGAAGAAGAGAGGATTATCACCTAAGCTACAGAGGAATTGGGAGGGTCCATACAGAGTGGTAAAAAGGATCAATGATGTAGTGTACCGTATACAAAAACTACCAAGGGGCAAGAGGCGCGTGGTCCATGTAAATCGGCTGGCGAAATACGAGGCGGAATACGACGAACAAGACGAGACCCATCTGAGAAGGACGACCAGCCCAGAGCATGTTGAGATGAGTTTCGACCAGTTCATGGAGAACTATGGTGGAACTGGGAAGGCACGATTCGGAGTTACCACCGAGCAGCAGCAGGACCTCTTCTCTGTGCCTGGAGATTATTCCCTAGCCCATTGTGTCGCCGAAGATCTGCGTATGTCCAGGGGAATAGCATTAGTCTTCAGGAAGAAGTTTGGCCGTGTATCTGAGCTCTCCAGACAACAGCCCCATCCCGGAAAAATTCTGAGTCTCACTGACGGTCATCGTCACCTCTTCTACATGGTGACTAAGAGGTTTTCCGATCACAAGCCCAGCTATAGAAGTATGTGGAATACCCTGCTGAACCTAAGAGACGAACTCAACAGGTTGGGAGTGAAGAAGCTGGCTGTGCCTAAGTTGGGTTGTGGTCTAGACCAACTCAACTGGAGAGTCGTCCGGAACATGCTCGAGGTGCTTTTCCATAAGACAGGAATAGAGATAGATACTCGTGTGCATTTTCAACCCGACCGGAAACACAATGAAGGAGAAGACTGTGGATTGCTATTTCGAAAAGCAAGGGAGCTGCAGAAAGGGAGATGCCTGTAGGTTCAGACATACCAACCAAGGTGTTCGGGGACCGAACGTCTTAAGGAGGGGGCAGTGTAACGAGCGAGATCCCCTTAGTACGCCCCAGTCGCTCTCCAGGTAAACAACGCGCTTATTCTCGAACAGAACAATCGAGAAAATTCCTTTCTACGCGCGTCGAGAAAGTGTTATCGAAAGACGTTCTGGAAACAGTGGACAGGTATATAAGCGGAGAGCCACGACCCACGGGAAGTTTAAATTTAATAGCGACAGTCTAAATAGTTGAGCGAACTACGAAGTGAAAATAAATAGTGAATATAAATCGAAGTTAATTGTTGTACATAAATTAGTGTGTTATAGTTAGTTTAGTTAGTTTAGTTATAATTCGTTTAGTTTGTAGTGTGTAAATAAATTAGACATTTTCGTTCAGCAGTGATTTTATTTTGAACCCCTAGAACGTAACAATAGGTATTACTTTTTTTCACATATCGTGGCTTAATATTAACTAAACCAATTACTTTATATCTTCTAACAATATTTCCCACACTGTACCGCGATAAGTCTAACAAAGTTGCAATTTCTGAGTTTGATTTCCCAGAATTAAAAAATTTAATTATCAGTAACCGAATTTCCTCACTAATAACCTTTTCTCTACCCATTTTGAAAACCGTAACTACACAAAACTGTTTTAAACGTATTCTGACAGCTGGGATTAATAAAAACAACTGTCATGGCTTTTATTTTTCACAGCCACCTATGCGTAATAGACTTATTTTGCATTGAAATGAAAATAGGTTGATATGCTGTAATTGCAACATGGGTTATTTTTATGCTGCAAATTTTATTAGGGAGTGATAAAGTTGGTGTTTTCTACTATATATTATTAAAATATTCATTGTTAATATTTTAAACCTATATAACCCTGCTACATTTTTATTATTAAGTTTAAAAATTTAGAATCCGGCTTTATCAAAAAGCAGTAATCGATTGGGACGTATAGTCTAAAAGTCAGAGAGACATTGTTAATAAAATGTGTGGTTCTTATGAAATGAATATAAGAAGGAAAGAAATTAACTAAAATAAAGATGACTTAAAGTTGTATAACGCGATTTAGAGCAAAGGCAAACAAAATTAAAGGAAAATAACTAAATATTAAAAGAAGTTAAAAAAATTGACAAAGAACAAATAGCCATGGACTAAATTGCTTGTTGGTTTTTTATTCTTTTGTGGTTTTTTCCTTTTCTAATTTTAAAACATGTCAAAAAAGGACATTCTTGTTCTTGTTTGAAGTTATAGCTTGTAAAATATTATATCTATAAAATATATTCTCCTAAAAAGAAAAGCTGGTCTAGGGTATGAAAATATGGAAAGCAAAATATAATAAAGTATCTTTAAAAAATTAAATTCAACATATTATTCTCAATCAATTATAAATCCATTACTGGGCGCTATTCCAATTTTAGGCAGACTCTTAGCTCGACAATTTCTCTTACCATTTTTGCTGGGTTTTAAATTCAACGTCATCAGCATCCTTCCTGTTTTATTTGGAATAGTTGCGCTGATAGCAAAAAAAGCTCTTATTATTAGCAAAGTTGCATTGGTTGCTTCCAGTGCTTTTGCTATTGGAAGTCTTCTATTTGGTTATGGGCAAAATTCTCCATCCAATCATTATACTGGTAATCAATATGGACATTATGGTCATGGAAGCCAACATTATGGTGGTCATGGAAGCCACCATCATGGTGGTCATTTAGGGCAGTATGGACCACATGGTTTTAATGGATATACCAGGTAAAAAAATATATTAATAATCTGTTATTGAATGAAATATAATATGTCAATAGGTTTCCTGAAAAGGACTATTCAGATTCTATATTTAGAGAGAATGACGAAGGTATTCAAGATCAGCTAAATCTAACTCCAAATATAGTTAAATCGGATGATACTTTGGCTAGAACAGATCAAAGTAAGGGTAGAAATTTTGTTTGGAGTGAAGATGAGCGAAAAAATAAAGAAAAACATAATCAAAATAATAGTAATGGGTAATATATATATATTTTTTTGTACTTTAAGTAGTATTTATATTTTTTACCTTGTTTTTATTTATCAATAAAATAGTGTTTTTTCAGTTTTGTTTACTGTTTCTCTGATAAAAAATACATTTTATAGTATTTTACAATACATCTGAGAGTATAAAAATATTTGGCTTTTCTAGTCTGTATTAATCAAAGTAAATTTATTGCTATTGTAATTTGGATATGTTCTGAGAGCATGTCTGAGGTTATGTCCATCATCAACAACTTCTGCACCTTAAGATAAGTCTGAGAAGAGTGTTGAGTAACAGCTTGTTGGGTTGGGGACAGACAATTCAGTTGGTCCTTGAGAGTGGCAGCAGGCCTTAATTTTGCACCCCCATATAGTGGCATGCGACATTGGCTGCTGGAAGGGACTACTTTTGCTTTAGTGGCATCGATTTAGAGAAACTACATTTCTCTAAATGCTACATCAATCGAGTGAGAATTCATCTAGAACGAGCACAGCATGAAGAAACAGTTCTAGCCTAGAAGTGATGGCCAGTTCTCCTTTATCAAAAGACTCTCATGAGTAGAACTGGTCACCACTAGTTTCACTTTTACCACTTTCCTGGAGAAAGTCATTAGAGTAGGTACACTTTAATCTATTGAGAAGGACCAGCAGGTCAACACTCTCACCTGCTACGAACACATTCTGTACAATTTTTCAGAGTTGAATTGACAATGAGGCTGTCAGCATCGTCTGGAGTTTGTTTAGTGAGATCCACTTGGTTTTTCATTTCAGTATCAATAAAAGTAATAATTGGCGTTAGAAAGAAGTTTTCTTTTTGGTACTGTAATAACCTTCAGCTCGTCGAAAAGTATGTTACTAAATGTATATAGAGGCTTTATTATTTTTTGTATAGGTAATTTGCAAGTACATATGTATTTATATCTTACAACAAACAAGCTTTTTTATATCAATTCGTGGCATATAAAGTCATTTTATTAAAACACATAGAGGCATCTATATGTGCTGATAGTAAAGCTAATTTTTAAGGCAACTTCATTCTCCATGACTTTCACTCTTCCTGGTGGTGTTCCGCACGAAAATCGTTTAAAACCCAAATATTTGGACTTTTTGAGTTTAAAGGGAGAGTGTCTTTTAATCTATTAGACCTACAAAACAGCGGGTAAACTCAAATTATAGCTAATTTATTTTACCTTAAAAACTGTTACGTATGTGTTTTACCAAAAACTGACCAATTAAAAGATACTAAAATAAACTGAGTTTTTTTTCTTGCCATGTTTAACATATGTCTGATATAGTTCTCTGGTTTTCACGCAATAAAATCAAATTTCAAGAATTATAACAGGTATTCGACTATATAATAAACACTGTGACAAAGGAGAATGGATATTTCTGATTTGGTAGAATTGCAACGAAATGCAGCCAACAGAGAAGAAATGGAATTCTCATTAAGAAAAGTCCTAGAAAAAATAGAAATCTTAAAAAAGCTTTTTGATAATTGTTTTCATTTAAAGAAAAATGCAGATGCTTATTACTTTGAATATATTTATACACCAAAAGGAGGAAGAGAGTTTCTAGAAATTAAAAAAGATCAACTCATTCGTTACAGCCATTATGAATTATTTATTAGGAAAGTTCTTCATCTATTTGATGACATTGATGCTACAGTTGACCATACAGACTGGGTATTAGAAGATTTAATGAACAAAACAGATCCAATAGTTCGTGCAAGATTAGCTGTTCCAGTAACAATCATTTTTCCTTTATTTGCACAACTTTCTGCGTATTCGACTATTATTTAAGAGCAAGTTATTCTTTTAGGAAGATATAGTACAAAAGTTGCAATTTTAAAAACATATTGTATAATTATAAACGTTAGTACTCAGTTGTTTGAAGATTTAGTAGAATTTAAACTGTCGCTCGGTGAAGAGGAAGGTGGGGGTGAGAAAATTGGTAAAATGTTGTTAGCGTCTGAAAAATCTGAAGTTGAAATAATAAAAACTAGCGCAGTTTTATAATTTCCTGAAACAGAAGATACTGAAGATATTAGGTTTCTGCTGTTGGACATTAGTTGAAACCAAAGAACTTTAACTACCAGGAGATTCGCATTTGGGTGTAGGAATATACAGAAATAATTGGTTTGCATTTCATCTTAAGAAGCGATAACATCTCATTGCCAGAAAACCAGAGAAATACTAAAATCCGAAAATTACACAATTTCCAAAATACAGCTCTCTTTATTAGTATATTAAAATTGAAAAAAAAGTGTGGTATCATAATTCAAAATCATGATTTAATAGAAATGAGACCTAAAATCAGAAAAAACAAACAAGAAAGTATGTATTTATTGCAAGCAGATGTAAACTTTAAAATTTTTGTTAAATAATTTATTTTATTTACAATAATCAATACTTACTTTGATATTAAACAAATGCTGCGGTTTTTTATCCCTGTATAAACATTATGTAATTAACCAAATTAAATGTTATGGTAAGTACTGTTATAGCTTGTACATAGCTTAAATACTTTTAATAATAGTAGACGTAATTATCAGTAAGTATCTGATATTTTTATGCTCTGAATTCTTAGATAGACCGTTAGGTCTACATTTATTTAAAATGAAAGTGAGTGCAAATTACAGCTCAATCACCTATTAAGATTATTAAGATATGTTATAAGTTTATATTTATATATATACATATATATATATATATATATATATATATATATATATATATAAAACAAAGGGGGATAACGGGCATGTAACGCAACAAGGATCATAGGTTACAAGTAGGAATGGTAACCGCAGACATGCATGTTTCTGGCTCGTTAGCCGTCATCAGTGCGGCATAACCAAGTAGGGTATTGCACTTGGCTAGCAGAAGTGTTGGGTACTTGGGAGCAAAGGATGGTAGGGAAACATGTGTCAAAAAACACAAAACAACGAACGCTCACACAGGAGTCCTATCGCCATTTTGTGTGCTTTCGGCCAGCTGAGCCCACATTTAGGGGCTAACAACCAGCGTCGCCACGTTGGCGAAACGGACTCATTGTGTTTGAGTCGTTCTAAGCCCAGGATGTGAAACAAAAACAAGGTGCCAAGATAACGCGTATTAATAATAAAACAAAGGGGGATAACGGGCATGTAACGCAACAAGGATCATAGGTTACAAGTAGGAATGGTAACCGCAGACATGCATGTTTCTGGCTCGTTAGCCGTCATCAGTGCGGCATAACCAAGTAGGGTATTGCACTTGGCTAGCAGAAGTGTTGGGTACTTGGGAGCAAAGGATGGTAGGGAAACATGTGTCAAAAAACACAAAACAACGAACGCTCACACAGGAGTCCTATCGCCATTTTGTGTGCTTTCGGCCAGCTGAGCCCACATTTAGGGGCTAACAACCAGCGTCGCCACGTTGGCGAAACGGACTCATTGTGTTTGAGTCGTTCTAAGCCCAGGATGTGAAACAAAAACAAGGTGCCAAGATAACGCGTATTAATAATAAAACAAAGGGGGATAACGGGCATGTAACGCAACAAGGATCATAGGTTACAAGTAGGAATGGTAACCGCAGACATGCATGTTTCTGGCTCGTTAGCCGTCATCAGTGCGGCATAACCAAGTAGGGTATTGCACTTGGCTAGCAGAAGTGTTGGGTACTTGGGAGCAAAGGATGGTAGGGAAACATGTGTCAAAAAACACAAAACAACGAACGCTCACACAGGAGTCCTATCGCCATTTTGTGTGCTTTCGGCCAGCTGAGCCCACATTTAGGGGCTAACAACCAGCGTCGCCACGTTGGCGAAACGGACTCATTGTGTTTGAGTCGTTCTAAGCCCAGGATGTGAAACAAAAACAAGGTGCCAAGATAACGCGTATTAATAATAAAACAAAGGGGGATAACGGGCATGTAACGCAACAAGGATCATAGGTTACAAGTAGGAATGGTAACCGCAGACATGCATGTTTCTGGCTCGTTAGCCGTCATCAGTGCGGCATAACCAAGTAGGGTATTGCACTTGGCTAGCAGAAGTGTTGGGTACTTGGGAGCAAAGGATGGTAGGGAAACATGTGTCAAAAAACACAAAACAACGAACGCTCACACAGGAGTCCTATCGCCATTTTGTGTGCTTTCGGCCAGCTGAGCCCACATTTAGGGGCTAACAACCAGCGTCGCCACGTTGGCGAAACGGACTCATTGTGTTTGAGTCGTTCTAAGCCCAGGATGTGAAACAAAAACAAGGTGCCAAGATAACGCGTATTAATAATAAAACAAAGGGGGATAACGGGCATGTAACGCAACAAGGATCATAGGTTACAAGTAGGAATTGTTTAGGGGGCGGTTTTGTACCATTTTTTGAGGTTAAAAAGCCTTATCTTTACTTCTAAACCATAACTAACCACTAAGATAATTTACCTTATGTACAAAAAACTGTGGAATACTAAGATAAAATGCCTCAAGTCCGCGATTTGAAGAAAAAACACCTTAAGTGCTAAAGTTAATTGTAGGTACATAAGGTATTTTTCTCTAGTTTTAACCAGTTAAAAATATTGATAGCACTGAAGCTGATGAATGTAATCAATGTCTTAGTTATCAGAAACACAACGATCGTTACATAAAAGCTCGTTTACAGTACCAAAAAGATCCTGAGCTTAGTATTAGTAATAAATCTACTGCATATTTTTCAGCTGACTTACAAAAAGTAGTAATGCTACCCCGAATGGATAGTTTTAAACTTGTAATATATACAAGAAGAATCAAGAATCATCGTTTTTAATGAGAGTTTTGTGCCTTTGAATAATACCTCAAAACATACCTGGCCTATTGCTGTTATTTGGCACGAAGGAATTAGTGGTTAAAAAAAAAGAAGATATATCATTAGTGCTTTTAATGCGTTTCTCGAAATGAACCGGGATTTGAAGAACATTGCACTGTGGGTTAACAACTGTTCTGCTGGAAACAAAAGTTGGACGTTTCTTACATTTTTAAGTTACGCAGTAAACACTTCAGATCTGTTGCTAGAAAAGTTGTGTCTTAAATACTTTGAACCAGGACACTCTTTTATGTTCGCGGATTCGTTTCATCATCAGGTAGAATTATCAATGAAGCACGAGGGAAAAAAAATATACGATTTTACTAACTTTGAAAACTGTGTTCGGGGATCCAATAGTGAAAAATTGATGGTAAAATCAATAAATGTTTTAGACTTTTCTAATTGGCCTGACCACTGCTCAGTGACGAAAGTGAGGAAAAATTCAAGTAATTCATTGCTGCGTGATATAGTCCAAATAAAGGCAAGGAGGGGAAATTTAAACCTCTTTTATAAAACTAACTTTTTAGTTAGATTACTTAAAAGCAAAAGTAACTAAGAGTGCCAGAATTGATCCGCCTGAAATTATAAAGGCAGCAAGAGTCCAAGAAGAGAAGAAGGCGGATATAATAAAAAAGCTTCTACCACTCATGCCAGAAAATAGGAGGCAATTTTGGCTAAATTTACCAGCATCAACAACTGCACCTGATCTTCTTACTTATGACGATATGGATAAGAAATTAAAATTTTTATATCCTTAATTTTTATTACTAATTAGGATTTAGGTATTTGTGTTTTTTAATATCTAAATTATCTTTGCTTTAATGACGCATTAATGTTTTATTACGTTGTTGCTAAGAAATAAAAGGCCCATCTCCACCCTTAAATGCACTTGAGGCATTTTAGTCTAGTAAATCATATGGTGTAGATGAACTAAAAGCCGTAAGTCCATTTTTTAATTAAAAGATTCTAAA
This sequence comes from Altica lythri, assembly GCA_964028335.1. Lineage (NCBI taxonomy): Eukaryota > Metazoa > Arthropoda > Insecta > Coleoptera > Chrysomelidae > Altica > Altica lythri. The sequence goes on from OZ034807.1 coordinate 41,755,311, forward strand.
AAATTAAAATTTAACTAACTAGAGAAAAAACTATTTATTTTTATCTATATCTATACATATAATAAAACTGTAGGAATGTATATGTTTGTGCGCGCATCACATGAAAACTACTGATCCTATTCGAATACGGTTTTCAAAGACGTATTTGTCTTCTTTCAACTTAACATCTGGTGTATAAAACTTTCTTCCCCCACCCCTTTAACGGGGTGAGGAAAGAAATTTTTATACAAAAATCAACACGCCACGCGAATGACGTCGCGGGTACATCGAAATAGAACCCAATAATGTGGTTAGACTTTTTTGTCTGTCTGTCTGTATGTTTGTGCGCGCATCACATGAAATCCACTGATCTGATTCGAATACGGTTTTCACAGATGTATTTGTCTTCTTTCAACTTAACATCTGGTGTATAAAACTTTCTTCCCCCACCCCTTTAACGGGGTGAGGAAAGAAATTTTTATACAAAAATCAACACGCCACGCGAATGACGTCGCGGGTACATCGAAATAGAACCCAATAATGTGGTTAGATTTTTTTGTCTGTCTGTCTGTATGTTTGTGCGCGCATCACATGAAATCCACTGATCTGATTCGAATACGGTTTTCACAGATGTATTTGTCTTCTTTCAACTTAACATCTGGTGTATAAAAATTTGTCTCCCATTCCTTAAATGTAGTGGGGTAAGAAATTCAATCACACGCCACGCGAACGACGTTGCGAGTACAACTAGTAGTTAAATAAAAGCATTACAATGAGGAAAGTAAAAATTATTTAAGTGCGCTAAGGAAAAACACTAAATTCCCTGTCCTGTAAAGTTTACATTTTTGGAGTTAAGGTCTTCTTTCTTAATAGGGCAGTATAGATACCAGGAGTCTACACGGTATAGGCTTTTCCATAATATTTCTGGTCACAATAATCAACCCAGATCATAGTTCTATTTTTTGCCCCTGGCGGCGCGAGTAGGTAACAGGAGAACCGATGTTTATGACATGTATGACATTTAAATGTCGCGAAATTAAATTAAATATATAATATTAATTTATTTATTTAAAATTAGTTGTCATAAAAGCTGTCAATAGCAACAAAACTTCCCACGTAAGGATTTAAAGGAGTACCTATCTCTTAAACACGGGCGCACTCTACCGGCAATAGTTCTGTCCCCTAAATTGAGACCATTTGTTTAACATTACGTTTAAACTCCCGGTATCTATACTTCGTGATATTAATCCTGATCGTTTTAAATCCAAAGCACGAAGTATACCTAGATCCAAAGTTTGATCATTATTTTACATCATCTGTCGATCGCATAGAAGATCTTCTTTTGCTTCTTTTATCGGCTCTCAGTCTTTACTAAAACAGCCTCTTAGACCATCTGTTCAGCTCAGTTAGGTACATATAAATTTAGTCACCTGGTATACGATTGTGAGTCCTGTTGTCAAACACAGATCCACGTTTTTAATATGGTCCCGAAATGACACCCTAAGCATATACTGCTTCATCCTATGTTAAGTAATTCTGAGATTCTTAGCAAATGTGGTGATCAATGTTAAAGTTTTAGTGTCATAGATCATAACCGCAACGCATTGGTCAAAAACTTTTCGCTTCAAAAAGATAGGAGAATATTGGAACTGGATAACCGAATAAGGAAAGGGCCTTTACTTAAAAAACTGTTTTTAGGTTATTCTAGAATATTCTTACTCTTTCTTGTGTGTACTGATTAGGTTTGATAATTTTTCTCGCATATTCTAGAATGTTTATTTGTTTTATATAAAGGGATGTCAAATAATTCGAATAGTTTATTGTAAATCAGTTTATCCAGCTGAGTTCTGTGTAGGTATCTTGTAACAATTTTGTGAATAAATTGTGTTAAAGTCCCCATTAGTGTTGCAATATGTAGCTGAGGTTATGCAGACCAAAAGAGAATTTTAATGAAATTTTTTTTATGGATTCAAATAGATTCGAGAATGGTTTATATTTACTATTTGATCTACTTTAAATGTTTTTTAGCTATTTTTTTACTTATTTGTGTATTTATTGTTTATTTTTACAATTTCTTAAAAGGCGAGGGTGTAAGTTAATTTATGTACCTAACTCTCTGTCAACGGTTGGCATCGAGGTTAGGTAGACACCAGGTAGATGGCAATGTGTTTATAGATCGCTAAAACTTAAGAATAACTGGGCCGATTGGTGTAGTTTTAATCCTTAAATATTTTTGAGTACAGTGTAGGATTAAAAATTAGAAATATACATAATAGGTAACGGAAAATAAAAAAAAATACAATTTAATATTCTAATACAAAGCATGCATTTATTATATAGTTCTATGAATTCCTAATATCAGCGTAAGTTACTTGTTTGATATCTAGGTTACAAATACCGAGTAGATGAAGTAGTATTTTGATTTTTAAATAAATAGAACTCCAAGAAACTAAAGTAAAATGGAAAATAGTCAAAAAAATCTCGTATATTTAAATGAGCAATTTTTACTTAATTAAGTCATTTCTCACAAATTTAAATAAGCAATTCTTACTTTAATAAGTACTATGATGGAACCGTTAACTGGCGCAGTTGATTATATATTTACAAGAGCAATTCTTGCTTGATCAAGTACTATAACGCCGCCGTAAGGTGGCGCAATTGAAATTTTATATATTTAAACGAGCAAGTCTTACTTAATTAATTACTATGATGCCACTCTAAGGTGGCGCAGTTGATATCTCATATATTTAAATAAGAAATTCTTATCTACTTAATTAAATACTGTGACGTCACCGTAAACTAGCGTAATTAATATTTTATATTTTTATGACAAAAAGACATCTGTGTACGGCGGTATGAAATTTTTCGGATCAGCTTGTATAGGTATATACAACTGTTTAGACCGATTATCAAATCTTAGTTATTTGAATACGATAAAAATGTGTAGATAACTTTTTTTAGAAGAATTAAGTATCTAGAAATTACTTAATTTTTATTGATTAAGCCGCATGAGAATATCTGGTATCCAAGAATTTAGGTTATATGAATATCAATTCTTGTATGGGTGCGAACACTTGCTTAGGAGAAATTTTTAAGAATTTACACACAGTAATTCCTTGACCTTAAGGCTCCTAAGGAGTAGGTCAACTCAACAGCTATTACTTTTGCGTCGATATTTATACTTATAGTCCTTTTAATTTGTTAAATTTTATTGATTTTAGATAAAAATATTATACATTATTAAAGCTTTTTATAAACAATATACCTGAATTAGAATAATTGGTGTTGCTTTCTACTACTTTTTTAATAGTTTTCTATCTTTAACAATATTAATTAATTTATTTTAAAATTCCTTATATGTGTTCATTATGTTATCTAAAACACCATCCTCCTTTCTGGTGGTCTCCATTCTGTTACGACTGTTTAACGATTTTTGTAATTTAAAAATTATACAAACAAGAAAATGACTTTAAAGAAAATCAAAAAAAAAATTTAAATTGAGCAGGACTCGAACCTGCAATCTTTACCTATAGTCGATTACCCCATAGATGCATTAGCAGGCAATGGTTAATTTTTTCTCTTGTGCATATGTCATCTAATTCTTTGTTTTTTATTTCTGACTATTCCATCCTTTTAACATTTCCATTTTATGCTTTCTTTTTCATTCTGTCTTTGTTATGTTTATTTAACCTTCCGCTATATTAAGTATATTTAATTCAATATTGGAGTCTATCTAAGATCTGACATTATTTATTCTTCGTTTGTATGAGTTTTGTATCGATATGAATTTAATCTGATTTTTGTCTTAACCTCCGGGTCTAAACATAGCCAATAAAACATGGCGTAAACCATTATGTAGCGTTCATAGTTTTATTAGTTTAAAATGTAAAACCATTTTGCAACAGTTTTGCAATATCTACAAAATCCTACAAATGACAGTGTTGCAAGCGCTCGGGAATATTATGAACGTTCACAAGAGTGGTTGACAAACAATAATATAACAAGTTTACAGAAATCAGCTGGGCTGGAAAAGAAATGATAAAAACCGGGAGGGTCTCCACTTCTAACCTGCAACCTTTAACTGTTTTGCAATATCTACAAAAGCCTACGAATGACAGTGTTGCAAGGTCTCGGGAATATTATGAATATTCACAAGAGTGGTTGAAATACAATAAGATAACAAATTTATAGAAATCAGCTGGAGTGAAAAAGAAATGATAAAAACTTTGACGACACGGTAAACTTTTAACCTGCAACCTTTAACTGTCACGGGTAACGCCTTTAACTACTTCAGCCACAGATACATCAGTAATTAGTAGGCTTTTTAATCGTCTTGTTTCAAATCTGTACATTTAACATAATCAGCAACATTTGTAGGGTTATTGTTCCTTTTCGAACTTATTTACCAAACCCATGTGCGTACCGAATAGAATGTAACTGATTTAGTGATGAAAAAGACACCGAAATGTTGCCGTTCTTAAATTGTTAGTCTTTGTCTTTGTATATCGTGAAAAATTTTACGTAAGGATATTGCACGTGCCTATAAAATATGGCACGTGTTAAAACTAAAGCCATGGTTTACGTCCAATATTTTTTGATTCTACTAATTTGAAACCGGCTTATGATGAGAATTTTTATCGAAGAATTGTGTTTAGTGATGAAGCTTGTTTCTAGTTAAATGGCTTCGTTAATAAGAAAAATTATTATATATTTAGCGATCATAACCCTTAAGCCGTTTTAAATCACCACTACATCCTTTAAAATTTACTGGTTGGTGTGGTTCACACGCTGGCGGTCCTTATTTCTATGGAAATGAGGAAGGATCAGCCTTTACAACATAGGGCAAGACCAATTTTTCATTTCCAACAATTAATTAGCTAGGCATCAAAGACATGTTTCGATAAGAAAAAAAAAACATACAGCGCGCTTAACCATTAATTTATCGCAAAATAAATTGATGACAACTTTATTTTCAGAAGTGGTCTTGTTAACTAACCCCCTTGTTCGTGCGACTTAACACATCTTGATTAGTTTTTATGGGAATAAGTTAACTTATTAGTTTATCTCGGCCAACCTACAACTCTTGAAGCATTGGAAGTCAGATTTATTGAAAAAACAACAAAAAGTCATGGAATGCACCATGTAACTGGTAGCCGCGATGTACCAAAAGATAAATCAACATCTAAACTTAATAAGAAATAAATTCATTAAATTGTTAACCGTCCAAATAATTTGAGAGAAAGTCCGATTGTTGTGTTGAAATAATTTTTCAGATAAGAAATATAATCACACTCAAAACGCATGGGAACTTTTCCATAAATTATTTAAAACTTTTTTTGTAATTGTATTTTTTTCTTCTAAATAAATAATCAGGTTAATGCATTAGATGCAGTAAACTGTTATCTGATCTAAAGTAGATGCACTGAATTGGACTCATCTCTATTTAGACCATGAAATAAACCATTAGTGATTAAAAAATATGTTATTACTAAGACATATAAAATAATTTTAGATATGATTACAGCTTTAAATTATTAAACTTATTGTTTTAAAAAATCGTGAGCACAATACTAGTAGTTAAAAAGCCACGGTCTGATGTTTATATAAAGGTATATAGATCTCCTTAGACAAGAAAAAAAATTAGTCTGTTTGTAGTTCTACTGCAATGTATTTTCGATTATTAAGTTTAGTGTTATTTTTATCCATACAAAAAGTTGGTAAAACACACAATGTTACCGATTTTTGGAAAGGAATTAACGTTTACAAGGAGTGTTTTTACAAAAAATATCCTGGGGTTTGTCTTAAAGAAAGAGCTTTGGAAGCCTTAAACGAAACCATAATGGATGATAGACCGATCTATTTAGGGATTTTGGAGATTCAAAAAAATCCTGATTATTTTATTAACAATACAGAAGACGAACTCTTACCTGATGAAGAAAATGAAAGGAGCCTTAAATTAAGTGATGCTTTAATGGACAAAATTGATGAATTTATGAAGTCAAGAACTGTTAAGGTGAACTTATCCAATGCCTTTGAAGGTAAATATTATTAGTAAATAATTAAGTTTTTAAATATTTTATTTTTTTTTTCTATGCTCTAGGTTTATGTTTTTACTTCCTAATTTTATACTGAAATCCATTTATTATAATTTTTTTTCTGAAATCATTAGTTTTTGCCTATATATGTATATATAATTTCAAATTTATGTAGAGTGGAGTGGATTCATTTCAAAGCATTTTAAGAGCATTTAAACATATTACGTCATACTAGATATACTCGCTGTATAAAAGTAGTGAGGATAAATAGTTATACCCAAATACCACACACCTTTTTTGTTTGTTATTTGCTTCTAATTAACTATTTTGCCATCTTCTGATGCCTATCTCATTTTCTTTCTACCACATCCTGCATTTTTGTATCTTATTTTTTATTTTTTCTCAGGGGTATCATGAGTTTGAGCATTTTATCATGGTTAGATTTCTATTTTTTTTTGTTTTATTAATTTACAATATTAACCATGTTGGCCATGTGTGTTTATTGATTTAAAATATGTGACAATCGATAGGTTCTCTTTAATAATCTTTTTATTGTATATACGACGGTTGTCTTTAAGGACTTTATTGTTTTTCAAAATATGTCCCAATAAGATTGATACGTTTTTAAATACGTTCAAACCAATGAGTCAGTTGACGCCTGCAAAATCGCTATTTTAAAGGCTTCGATGGCTACTTCTGGCGACTGGAATCGCTATCCAAACATGGAATTCTTGATATTTGGAAACGTGAAAAAGTCGTTGGGACTTAGGTCGTGGATGTCCAAACAATTCGATGTTTTGAAGTTCTAAAAAATAGATCGTCTTTTGGGCAGTATGGATTGTCCTGATACTGTTGTGTGTTGCTTTGTCAGAGTTTTGCGATATATTCTGGTAAACAAACGTTTATATACCTATTGGAAGTAACCGGTCTGCGATCTTCTAAAGCAATTGTTGCCACATGATTAGATTTTGAAAAATTGCGACCATTTTCTTTGAAACACTTCCAGAACGAACACTTTTGTTGGTTTTTCTTCATCGTGAAACTCCCACACAGCGGCTATCCTGATAACATTGACGTCCTCGTCAATAGTTTATAACACAACAAAATAAACAATTATTCACATAACAATAGGTTTGTAACAAAACAATACTTTCTGAACATTTGCAAAAGATTAAAATAAAATCAGTAAAAACATTTGAAACCCCATAACAACATTTAGGTCAATCGAGGTACTAACTTTAATCTATCCCCGGACAAAATTCCCTTATATAATCGACCACTCTGCTGTTCGCCAATGATATCCTCAACGATGTATCTATCATTGTCCAGCACCCGAGTTATTTCATAAGGACCCCTGAATTTCGGCTCCAACTTTCGGCTTTCACCGGTAGCCGGAATCTGATCCCGAACCATCACCAGGTCTCCTAAATTGTATTTCTTTATCTTTAAGTATTTCAGATTATTGGCGTTTATTTGTGCTTCTCTATTTTTCTTTAATCTCGCAGCTATGCCGTCATTATCTTCGGTTTCATATCCGTTGAAAACGTTATTAATATCGTTAATCTCACTTACTAGAGGATCATCGTATAATCCTAAGGCTCTATGCTTGAAAACTGCTTCAAAAGGGGTACACTTGGTAATTTTATGAATCGTGGTGTTAATACTCCACTGAACATCAAGAATTTTATCGTCCCAACAATACTTGCCGTCTTCAGATTCACAATCTAAACTAGTTGACAGGCAGGACAAAATAGTCTTGTTTAGTCTTTTAATTTGTCCGTTTCCTCTCGGTGTTCCTGCAGCAATCTTAACATGTTGAATAAAATATTCTTTACAAAACTTTTCAAAGCAATCGGCTGTAAACGCAGTTCCATTATCAGTTATAACTCTAGAAGGCTTCCCGTAATGAGCGATAAACTCTCGAATAAACTCTAAAGTTTCGTGTGACGTAGTTCCTTGAACTGGCTTTAGTACCGTATATTTGGAAAATCCATCTATCAAACCTAATATATATTTATTTTCCTTGGGAGTACAAGGGAAAGGTCCCAGATGATCTAGATGTACGGTATGAAAGCAAATATTACCCTTATCCAATGGGTGTTGACATTTTGGATTGCTAACATTAGGCGTCTTGTGATATAGACAACTAATACATCTATTTACATAATTAGTAACAGCTTCATACATCTTTGGAAAATAATAATGTTCTTTCAATTTTGAGATTGTCTTCTCGATTCCCAAATGATTAATATTTTTATGGGCTGTACCTATGACTTCGATTCGCAAATCTTTGGGTACATATAACCTTAATCTATTATTTTTTAATTTATATACTCGACCTTGGCAAAGTGTAAACTTTTTATGCGTTTCTTGATCAGCATTTTCTAGCTTCTGGCAAATCTTTGAAATTTCTGGACAATTTCGTTGCATCGCAGCCACCCAGTCAGTTGTAATATTAATGTGTAAAATAGGTAATCCCGTGATTTCGGTTTCTCTAGCATCTTCGACAGGATTACGGCTTAACGAATCAGCAACAGCGTTCAACGAGGATGAATGATATTCAATGATATAGTTGAATTCCGATAATCTTATAAACCATCTTCCTATACGCGGATTCAAATCTCTTTTATTCTGAAGCATTTTTAGACTGTTACAATCCGTCCTAATTACAAATGTTATACCAATCAGATAGACTCTAAACCTTTCAACCGAATTAACGATGGCTAAGGCCTCCAGCTCGTAGGAATGGTATTTAGATTCCTCTAACGTAGTCTTCCTACTAAAGTAACTGATAGGATGGAGTTTACCATCTTGCTGCTCCTGCAATAATATTCCGCTGATACCAGAACTAGACGCATCTGTGTGTAATTCCGTTCTAGCTTCAGGTCTATATAAACAAAGAATCGGTTTTTCGCAAAGCAAGTCCTTTATTCTGATAAATGCTTCTTCGTGAATATTTCCCCAATGAAATTTTCCTCCTTTTTTTAGTAAATCGGTTAGTGGTTTCGTGATTAGAGAAAACCCTCTAACAAATCGACGAAAATAACTGGCTAATCCAATGAAACTTCGAATAGATTTAACATTTTCGGGTCTGGGAAAATCCCGGATTGCTTTAGTTTTCATCTCGCCAGGTGCAATTCCTCTGTCGCTAATCTCAAAGCCCAAATAGTTGATTTTGGTCATAAAGAAATGACACTTATCAAGCCTTAATGTTAAACTAGACAGTCTTAAGACTTCTAATATTTCCTTTAAATAGACCAAACCTTCTTCTATGGTCCCTGATGCGATAATAATATCGTCTAATTAACAAAGTGCATTTGCATGCGTTAACTTACTAAATATAGAATTCATCAAACGTTGAAACAATGCCGGCGCATTACAAAGCCCAAAAGGCATTCTCTTAAATTGGTATAACCCATCGGGAGTGATGAAACTCGTTTTTCCTTTCGAACCTTCATCCATTGGTACTTGATAGTAACCACTTCTGAGATCGAGGCTAGTAAAGTACTTCTTGCCAGCCAAAGCATCCAGTTGATCATCGATCCGAGGCAACGGGTAATGATCCTTAACTGTCAATTTGTTCAAGGCCCTGTAATCAATACATAACCTTACATCACCAGTTTTCTTTTTGACTAATAAGCATGGACTAGCATAATCTGATATAGAATTTTCGACTATATCAGCGTCCTTAAGTTCTTCCACTATATCCTTTATTTGTTTTCGTTCATGGAATGATAAACGATAGGGTTTATAATAAACGGGTTTGTCTGAAACCACCTCTATCTTCATAGCTATCTTATCAGTGACACCCAACTGTCTCATATTTTTAGCTACCACATCTTTGTATTCGTTCATAAGAGACAGTAATCTGTTCGCATCATCCTCTTCTAGATTTGTATTTATTTCCTCCATTTTAATATCTTCTTTATTATATTCTTTTCTATTTACAATCTTCTCTTCTTCTTTCGATTCTTCGCAAATCTCTGCCCTAACTAGATTTTTATTTTCTTTAAATTCGATTTCTTTTCCCGAAATATTCAAAACCGGCAATGTTGCATTACCTTCAAAAGTAGTTTGTATGAGACACCTAGGAATAGCATAACCCTCAGGACGAATCCCACCCTCTATATAAAGTTCATAATTAGGAAGATCAGACCTCACGGAAATATGACCAACATAATTGTCAGGGAGTTTCGTACAATCAATAGTTTTCAATACAGTTTTCTCTTTAACAGTAGGTGACACTTCGCACTCTTCAATAATAAGTTCTTGGTTTCTACTGATAATTTGTACATTTGGCAACTCTGTGAAAGGGTGACCTACTATTAATGATACTTTTTGGCTGTCTTTGGGTACTACATGCACCTTAACCTTACCGGAAACTCCATCAATGCTTAAAATACCCGTGAAAAGACCCAACGGTTTTACAAGGCCATTTCCATAACCTACCAGCGGCTGTGTATCCATTTCAAGATAAGTAAAACCAAGTTTATCCATAATATCTTCTCTAATGGTTACACAACTGCTGCCCAAATCAATATAACAATTAATCTCCTTATTATTTAAAATAGCAGATTTAAAATATTTTTTATGACTATCTTCAACAGAATTAATAACAAGCACGGTATTATTACTACCCGAACCCGAAGTACTAGTTACTTGGTTAACATCAGAATTATTATTTACAGTTTTCTTTTTACTAGGGCACTCACGTGCATAGTGACCCTTTTGTGAACATTTAAAACAAGTTATGGTCTTTTGCTTAACTACAACGTCTGTATTTTCATTATTTTTCTTATTAAATTTATCAAAAGGTTTACTTACATTTTTACGGATGTACATAGCACCTGATTTTAAATCTGGCAACAATTGATTTATTTTTGAATACCTACTTAAAGGTCCTAAATAATCCCTAAACCTAAGATCATTCAATCCATGCACCATCCATTCTATCTTCTCTCTTTCGGTCATGTTGCACTTAACACACCTCGACAGTTTTTCAAAGTAATATTCGACAATGTCCTGGTTTGGTCTCCATTTGTAATTTTGCGCCTGAAAGTGTAGATCTATCGTACTAGATTCTACTGCAAATGTCTCTTCTAATAGCGTTTTCCAGTCTTCCCAACTTCTCTGTTTGCATGGTAAACTATTTTTCCAAGTCTTCGCAACTCCTTCTAGTTTAGCCAATGCATAGTGTTTTATAGCAACTTCGTCCCAGTCGTAAATTTCACCATACTCCTCTAATTTTTCGATCCATTGATTAATATTGATTTCATTTTTAACAGGGTCAAATCCCGGTAATACATCATTAATGTTACTGAAGTTTTTGTAACCACCGGTTACATATACCAAATTTTGTGTATTATCTGATACGTATTCACCATTTTCGCCATTTTCGGAAGCCATTATTCAAACTGTATCGTATCTCACTCACAGTTTCAAGAATCTCCAACTCGTCCAAAATTCGAAACTCCAAACACTTCTTTTGGTATTATCCCACTTCTGATTAACTGTAGTATATATATTGTCGATCGCCAGCAATTAAAAGAAAAGACTTTTAAACTTTTTGCTTTTTTCTTTATTCTCAAGAACAACGAACAACCATTAACTATAATAATAATCATGAATATCTTTCTTCTTCTTTTTTTTATATGAACTATCAAATGTCAATGTCTATCTTAACCTTAGGTTGTTATATGTAAGCACGTAGGCAACACTTTTAACTAACTAAAATATATGCATCACTTCCGTGAGTCAGAAACTTTATTTCGATTTTTATGTAGTTTGTGACCGGGGTCCCAAATAATACTTTCGTTTTCATATAGGTAAATTTAAAAATTCTATTGTCATTTCATTGGACCACTCTATATTTGAGAACTAAATAACATTCACTATTTGCTACACGAAGTGTGATTTACTATTACTACATAGTTTACTTGCACAAACTTGTCGAGTAGTGTGGCGCTGCTACTTGACTCGCTACTTGTTGCCTTTGACTTTGCTTAATTTACCGACTGCGGACGGCAAGTTCAAGTAGCACGCCGAGTTTCGTACACACTACTTAAAATATGCCAAGTACTTGCGAAGTACTTGTCAAGTCCCGCGTAGTGAGTAGCCGGCTTAAGGCAGTGAGAAATTTATATTTAGTTTTGTCCACAAGAAAAATGCATTTCGACTGTATATTTTTAAATAAACAATTGCAAATAATATATAACTCGATCAATAAAATTAAAAATGAGTCGGATTTTTCTACTCGGGGATTTTTGAAGTCACTAAGCCTAAATATGAGGTCGACTAGACCAGAAATGATGCAGTCAATGATATGGAAAATTTTTATTCAATTAGCCCAAACTCACTACTTAGGGAGTTTGTTAGGTCACAGAGAATGAATATCGTGACGTATACAGTCTCCGTATACCTAGAGACCTAGTGATCCAGAGGAAGACGTTTGAATAACCCGTCGACGTCACTCGGTAGTTCAAGGTTTGTAGTCGTCACGATATTCGTTTCTCAGTGACCTTAAAAACTCCCGAGTAATGAGTTTGGGATAACTAAATAACAAATTTGCACAGTTTTCCAGAAGAACACATTGTACCGTTTCCGAGCATTAGGTATACTCCGGAGGCTCTCTTCGACCTAATAATTAAGGTAAGTGCTGGAATCGAAATTTCACAGTCATCTATAATATCTTTTGCAACATGTTCATTCAATACAGGTATTTACGTTCCAGCTCAGGCGGACACGCCAATGGATACAGGGGGTACCCTTGTTCACCACCTCTGTATATCCACTCAGGTTTCCACCCCTCGGGATTTAGAATTGTCGTATTAACACTTTCGACTGGGAAAATTTCCATCGAGACTATCGATGTAGATTTTCACCACTTATAGCTACTATTTACTATTTACTAGAGTGTCCGCCTAAGCGGGAACGTGAATACATGTATTGATTGAACATGTTGCAAGGGAAAAATGTGATATAACGGATGACGGCGAAATTTCGGCTCTAGCTCTTGCTATCATACTTATACTTAGCGACTTCAAAAAATTTCGAGTATAAAAATCTGATTTTGATTAATATTTGCCGAGTTATACATTTTCCGCAATCATTTATTTAAACATGTAGTTTCGAAATGCAAATAAATGGTGTTTTTTATTTGTATACGACCACCCGCGCTCACAAACATGCCTGATATTTTAAAAATCCAATGCACGAAAGTACTTATTTCCTTGACTGTACAGTTTGAAAGTCCAACCAAATCTAAAGTAATTATTTTTTTTTATTGAATTTCATTTTTTCTTGTTTATTTTGTAGGTAGAAAAGGAGGTGGAGGAGGAGGAGGTAAAAAAGGAGGTAATATGATGATGATGGCAATGGTTGGTATGGCAGCGTGGATGGTAAACTTAGTTATGGGTAAAATGGCTATGATGGCAGGATCGGCCCTTATGATTGCCAAAATATCAATGCTCCTCTCTCTTATCATGCTTATAAAAAAAATGCAAGAGAAAGGTGGAGGAGGTGGAGAAGAGAAGCACATAGTATACGCTGATTCTGGTCACAGTCACGGGGGAGGTTACGGAGGAGGAGGAGGATGGCATAGAAGCCTAGAAGATCCTCATAATATTATTTACAAAGGCCAGTGGACCGCCTCATCAGATAATGGTTCAGGTTTATAAAGTATGAGCATGAATTAGGTCTATTCCCGTTTTCTTTTTTCTCTATATATTTATCCTTATTTATTTGTCAGATAATCTTCGATTATTCTTCTATATGGGCTATTATCCTACAGAAAACTAATACTAATCCAATACAAACTTTGAAACTTTCTGTTTCACTGCTTTTATAGTAAAATAAATTTACAATTTCTCCTCTAAAAGCTTTCTTTAGTTGTCGTTCGGAAGCAATTCTAAGAAAGTTAAGTTTCTTGTTTTGCCTTTTTTGACATATTGGCACTAACAGTTAACATTGTACGAACAACTAAAACCTGATAGGCATTGTTGAAAGTATGTTTTCTCTGTGTTAATATGAATTAAGAAAAAGTAACAGCAATGGAAGTACGCACTTACAGAAGATGAATTACCTTATTAGTTTGTTTTTCTAGGTTATTATACATTAATATAATATATAATTAGAAAATAAGTAAAGAGATATTGTTTAAAAAGTCTTACTTAAGATTTTAGTAAATAATAAATTTTAAGATATCTCATGGGAATTTTAAAATAATACATAAAAGAAAATGATATTGTTACGGTTGTATGGGAATAAACGTAATTGGTTGTCTACAAACTTTTCTGATTTTTTTAATACTTGAATTGCAATAACCAAAAATTAACTGCAGACACTATAGCAATGTGGATTCATTTAAAATTATTATCCCAGCTCAGTACCTATATGCCAATAACCGATTCCTTTTTCAGTAATGATAATATCAATATAAAAATAATGTGAAAGTAATATCCTTATTTTTGATTTTTGAAAAAAATCACTGCTTTTCTTTCAATAAAATATCGCATTAAAAAAAACTGCAGTAGTTTCAAAATTTGCCCGTTGGAATATGTGCGTGCGTACGGTAATTGACCGACAGCGTACTTACTTTGCAACCCCGAGACTCATCTGTTACCTGAAATTACTAAATTACTCGCTACTTAACTAAATTACTAGCCTAGTCCGAACTAGGCTTTAGGCTACGGCCACACCGGCAGGATTTCACGCAGCGTTTCGGCCCTAATACACGTCAAAAAAATAGTCCATATTGTTGCCAGTTTGGCTAACCAAACACGGCAGGAATTCCTGCCCGAAATGTAAGAGACGGGTCTGTCCGCAAGAACTTCTTCTTCTTCTGATGCTTATCCAATAATGGCTGTTTGCGACCACATGATCCGTTGCTTCTCTATCTCGTGCGGTTTGAATCAAAGTTTGTATATCCTGCAGCCCCGTCCATTGTCTGAAATTCCGGAGCCAAAACATATTTTTTCTACCTATTTCTCTCCTGCCCTCAATATTGTCTTCAATCATCAACTGTAGGAACCTATACTTTTCGTTACGCATTATATGGCCTAGGTTTTCCTTTTTTTGACTATAGGGAATAGCTCGCGTTCTTTGTTCATGCGTCTAAGAACGTCTTCGTTTGTCACCTTCTAGGTCCAAGGATCCTACGAAACAGCCACATTTCGTATTCTTCTAGTTCATTGATACTACTTGTTTTCAGGGTCCATCCTTCAACTCCATAAAGTAACACTGACCATACGTAGCACTTTACATACCTTATCCTGAGACCAATATCAAAATCTGAGCAAATGAGCACCTTTTTAAACTTCAGGAATGCCTGTCGGGCCTGCTCTATACGGTTTTTTATTTTTTTATCTGATGTACAATTCTCAAAAAGACATGTACCCAGATATCTGAATTTGTCCACTCTTTCAATTGATGCTGCATCAAATGTTAATGTGGAGTTGGCAAATGTATTTAAGCTTCTAGTGAGGATCATAAATTTAGTTTTCTGGGTATTGATGTTCAGGCCCATGTGTTTACTGTGTTCACCAACCATATTTACCAGCTGTTGTAAATCTTCCATATTGTCTGCTATCATTACCGTATCGTCGGCAAAACGGATGTTGTTGATCAGTACTCCATTAACTTTTATACCCATTTCTACATCTTCTAAGGCTTCACGAAAAAACGCCTCTGAATACAGATTGAATAATAGCGGCACGCATCCTTGTCTCACATCTCTTTCAATCTGTAAAGTATTGGACAAATCATTTCCTATCTTTACTTGTGCTGTTTGGTTCCAGTATAAGTCTACGATGCAACAGATGTCTTTTTCTTTAAGGCTCACAAATAAAGCTGGTTCCATTTTCGAGCTTCCTTTCAATTTGTCTTGAGTTGCCACACGGGTCGGATATCACGCGGCGTGAATTTGTCTAAATCAATCTTATAAATGCAATCCCTCATGGTTGAATTTTGTTTGGATGTATCACCTTTAATTTTTTATAGAAATAGTATAGAAGAAGGAATGGATATGGATATCCTGTAGTATTTAAAAAACTTCTACAGGTTTTCTTTTAATATTTTTTTCAGAAGTACTTCTTTCAGTCAAGCAGTCAGCTCTGGATAAATACAGCATTTTTTATACCGGCAAAGTAGGCGACGAACGACAACCGTGACACAAACAGCATTAACTGCATGTTTATTAAGAGTAATTTCGATCATTTTTGCAAAGGCTTAACTTTTCGACACGTGAAGAACTGCAAACCAATATGTGTGATAAGGGATGAGCTGGATTCTACGCGCAAGAAAAACTGCTGGTGTGACTTATTACTTTTATAACGAGGGGAATTAGTTTTGGGTGAGCCAAACACAGCGTGAAATCTCGCCTTTGTAGCCATAGCCTTATACGAGTTTGATATCTCTAAGACAATTACGATTTGCTTGAGAACATCTGGATTGGGATTAAGACCAATGGAGTCATGATATGCCTACGGGTTCGTTAAAGGTCAGATGAGTGGTTTGCTGAATGTTGTATCCGAGAAACTCTCGCATATGGAGGCAGTTCTTGTATGTACTGGGCTGGTGTTTATATGAAACAAAAAACGGATTTCGTTTTTGTGACTGATGTAAAATGTGTAGTAAGTTTAACAGCGGATTGTTTCATTAGAGACATTTTAGAAGAACATGTGATTCCATATTAGTAGTTAACGATGTAATTTTAATGTAGGATGCCATTTCACACTATCTACTACTAAGGTTGTTAAATGAACATCTCTGAGCCCGGTTTTGAATTCGGGCCACAAATCCTGCACCAAGGAGCGTAATGGAAATAGCAATTCTTTAAAAAATTATAAAAAAGATTAATTGATTTCTGTTCTAATTCCATCGTTACTAAATTTTTAAAGTATTACCGATCAGCATCAGTTTTCTAAAGTGTAATACTAATGATATTCTTAGCACATCTAATATTTTTGTTTTTATGTTCCTTACGCTAACAAGATACGAAAATTAGCATATAGTTATTGAGTCGTTTTTTTACACTCAGTTGTAACGTGACTGCAATCCAAAATCAAAAAACCGTTGTGTGGTTTTATGAAACCACGGTAAAAGTGAAACTTTTTTTCACACTATAGACATTTAACTAAAAATTTTTCGAATAATATTCTATTAAGGGTATAAAAATCGCTTTATCAATCTTAATTTTATACTTGGAAAATTGGAATGGACCGAATATAAATAAAAAAATAATTAATTTAATAACCATACAAAATAAGTTAAATAATAAATTCAAGTACTCAAAATTGAAATAAATCCATAAACAACAACATGCACCAGCAAAAAGTTCTAACAATTAAACACTGACAAAAATTAAACACAAATAATATAGCGTGGAGCACTGGCACAAATGAGTAATACTATACACTACACGGTCAGCTGCTGCAAACTATAGGCGCTGCCTACTCAGCGGCCGACCACGCGACATGCCGACACGCGACATGCCGACATGCGCTAACACAGACCAAAAAGTTTGGGACGATGTAATAAAAGTTTCACTTTAAAAATGAAATTTATGTTCTCTTTCTAACTTAAAAAATTCTTAGGAATTAAAAAGTTAAAAAACATACTTTTATACTCACACCAAAACAGGGCTATCAATATAAAAAACATGTGCAATTTTAGGTTTTGAAATATAACTGACGTATTTCGCAGTGTTGACAAGCTTGTAATTTTTTATCAAATTACTTTTCAATCTAGAGTTTATTAAATGGTTTAGTTATGTATAAAAAAATTATCCTTCTTTATGCAAAAATTCGATAGACCTATACCTACCTAAATAATATTTTGCAAAATGTATTTTAATAATTGTATTCTTTATTGTTTCAGACAATGATGGGTTTTTCTACTTTAGGAAAACAACAAAGACCTGGTAGACTGTTTAAACTTTAAAGAAGACTGTATATATAATTTCAATAGGCTTTAAAATATGTTTTATCTTACTTTATAAGTAATTTATTAATCGTTAAATGTGTATTAAGTTATTTATTTTATTTATTTTTTCGTGATAGGTATTTGTAGGTATTGTAAAGAAGCGTTGATACAATAATTAATAAAGATTAAGATAACGTAACGTATGCATTGTATAATTCCTTCTAAACTAAACGGGCCTTATAGTTTCTTAAAATATTCTCCATAATGATCAATTGAACCATTAGTCAAATCAATTTTTCTGTCATTGAGATACGTACCTCTAAAACATGTAATTTCAACATATCATCTGTTTTTTCTTAGATCATATACTTCTAGAGGTAGCGTGCCATGTGTGTAAATCGTGCCAAATGTTAGAAAAGAACAGTAAAGAAAGCAACTGCCATCTCACTGGTAGGTACACTCACGTAATTGTCCTGGAGAAAGTTAAAACCAATAAAGGACAGCCAAATATGTAAATTATTAAAGTTAAAACTAAAAAGATTAGTTCTTATACATCACAAGTGAAGCAGAAAGAACACATTCATATATAATTTTTGTTTTCTAGTATTCTTTACTACCTAATTCAATGAGATAGAAAGAGAAAGAAATACTACAGCATTGCAAATAGTCTGATCATATTTACTAATGTGCTGAGTATTTAATAACCTTTCCATGAACGAATGTAGTATACGAGGGGGTGTGATAAGTCCTTAACCTCATCGCCCGATGGCGACAGTATCGCTAGAAAAATATATATTCGCGTAGTACATTCTCGTGGATGGCTACTGTAAAACATTTAAGCCAAATCGAATTCGTTGTTTTGTTTTGACTGCAGGAATCTACAGTCTCATATTGGCAGACCGCCGGTTTATGGCGCGCGAGGAAGCTAAAGCCGCGTCCAAAAATGTGTAATGTATCGTTTAATGTAACGTGTAATGTAACGCGAATTCTCCGTTTGGACGGTACTGCGAGCATTATGTGTAACGCTCGCCAAATGGTTCGAGGGAATCCATCGGATATCGGTTTTTTGCCCGAACACAAAGGCGCTCGACTCGCGCTGAGCTCGCAGTCTACGTTTGGACGTTCCCGCAACTACTACCTCTCTCGACATGTTCGCAAATACTAAATGGATAGACAATTCGTGGTAAGTATTCTGGTTGCATTCGTTCTATGCTCAGGTAGCGTCCAAATGATTTCGCATTACATTACATATGTCTGGACGTGGCGTTAGAACGCGTGGGTCATATCCTATATAAAATGTTGGTCATGAGAAAGCTGTCGGCGCGATGGGTGCCACATTTCCTCACTTCAGGTCACAAGCCAAACCATGAGTCCATTTCAGAGCAGTATTTGACGATGTTTATGCGCAATCCAAAGTAGTTTCTGCAACGACAAACCATAAATCCACTGGTAAATACTGATGACTGAGAAACGGTTAAGTGGAAATCATGAGGTGTGATCCGTATTAACTAGCTGGAGAAGGAAAAATGGTTGTTGTAGCTAATTATTGGGCCGATACCAAGAATTGCAAAGAAAATGCCTTAACGAGGATAAACATGCTTTTTCCCCATGACAACGCAACAGCTCACACTTTCACCTTCGTCACGGTCAAATTAATCAAATTGGGCTACGAACTTTTGCCCCATCTACCATATCCTTCAGATTTGGTCTAGTACGACTTATTTTTATTTATAAACGTAAAATACAACGTCTATTTTAGAAAAAATCGTAGTTTTCAGTCAAATTAAAAAAAATTGGTGCTTCGCTGAAACAAGTATATCGAGCTATAGTTTGGAAATTTTTGTGATTAAATAAAAATAATAATATTAATAATAAAAATAATAAATTGATATTGTATTGGAAAAACTATCAATCGATATTAGAAAATTCGGGTGAAGAAAAATCAATCTTCGGTTAAATTAGAATTTGATTTAACAATAGCAAAACGTGATTTTTCACGTATTACATGGGACACCTATTTTTCCAAATTTCCTTGTTGGATGGATCGTTGATAATTAAACGTATATTATTAAGTACCACCGAGGTACTTTATAAGATCGGCTTGTGCGTACCTCCGTCCTCCGGAACGTCACGAGGTCATGATATTTAGTATACAGAATTCTCATGTCATCTTGTAATATCCTAGTGATTATGGCTAAGATCGGTTAAATTTCAACGTTTTCCGAAACTCGTGTACTTATATAATTCATATTGCACATCTGTGCAAACGAATGGAGATCAAATTCAGATCTCATTAAGTAATATTAACTGGTTGGTCAACTAGTGTGAGGTGCTGGTTGGTGTACAGAATCTTCCGATTGTCTTTAAGACAGTATGGGGTAACTGCTATTCTTTCTAGCTGGTAAAATAGTAAAAATGATTGGCATTTAAACTTCCTTTGAATAAAATTTACAAGGAGACTATGTTGAGAAATAAATCACCACTTTTTCAAAATTTTCGTTTTCCTTTTGTAGGTTAAGTACTTATCGAAACGCCCTCCTATAATTCATTTATTTCTGTAGTGTTTGTTGGTCAGATCTTCCCTTCTATTTTCTTATCTGTCAGAACAATCATTATGTTTTTTTTATATGCAATTTTGACATCTTGTTTTAACTTGAATATTGTAACGGGATAACCGTAAAGGAAGGGACCTTAATTTGAAAGATTGTTGTTGACAGTTGATTTTTAGAAGTTTGTAAAAAAAATCAACTGACCATTTTAAATAATGTTTCTAGAAAATTCTGCATGGGCAGTTAACGTCAGTTCAAGTCAAGTGTTCACAAGAGTTCATTGTATTGTCAAGTAGTTAGACCAGGGGTGAGCAACCTTTTTAACCCACGGGCCAATTTAAATTTTAAAATTTTGTGGCGGGCCGCACTAATTAATAATTTACAAAGCTTTATATATACTAATAAACCTTATAATATAAAAATACAAAATAAAAAAAGTAAATATTTCATACATAAATTTTAATGCAACAACAAAAGAATAAAAATACAAAACAAAACAGAAACAAAACGGATACTATACTAACATTACATTATAACTAATTTATTGATGGGAGAAAGTTGATAAAATAAATAAAATTCTATTTTAGAAATGCTTGGCGGGCCGCATAAAAATATTTAAAGGGCCGCATGCGGCCCGCGGGCTGCTGGTTGCTCATCCCTGAGTTAGACGTTATCCAGCAGAGTTCAGTGTATCTTAACAATTTTGTAAATAAATTGTGTAAAAAGCCCCCATACGTGTTTCAATATATTGGAAAATCCTGATCAACGTTTATGCTTTGTGTACCAAATAATAAAGATTACCTTGAGAAAATTTAAAAGACATTTAATTGCAATATGAATTTTTTATCGCAATAGAATATCGGCCTAAAAATTTTATAAAAGACACACAGTTGTTTATTAGTAAATCTTTCTTAATAAAATTTATAAGACAATATAAATATGTACATCCGCATACGTTACATTAACAATTAATTTTTTGTGGTTAAGAATGTGGTACCTCACCTAAATATTTTGTTTCGTACTCCTCTCCACGGATTTTCATTATTTTCTTGTAACCAATATTTTACTGATGACATAGCGATCGAAAGTATGCTAATATATACATTATTATTATTATTTAAAATGCGGCCACTAAAGTAAATAAAGAGTGTTAGTGAAATATAATAGGATGTTGCCAATACTCAAAATAAATACACCGAAGAGTTTGTTAAAAAGCAAATAATTAAATTAATTGAATTAACAGATATTCATGGTCAATTTAATTCATTTAATAATGAATCTATTCATTATTTTAGAAATCTTAGCTAGTGCTTACAAACTGTTGTTAAAATTTGAAAGTAAAAAACTATTTGAGAATAGAAATAAATCGAGATATTTAATGAGGATATTAAAGAACTTAATATATTGAGATGAAATATGATTCTATGATATATATAATATGTAAAATTAAATATAAAATTATTAAAAAGAATATTCTTGATCCCAGGAAAGAGTTCAAAGTTTTGATATTTACATAATTTAGTTTCATTTTTCAGTATTTTAAAAATTATTCTCTTCATTCCTGAAAAAAAGGAAAAATAGAATAAGAAAGATGAATAAAAACTTAAATATTAAAATACATGCGTTGGTTTAAAATAATTTAATTAATCGAATAAATAATTGAATACTTACTTTTAATAGATTGTGTATAAATTTTCATTTCCATAATTTCCATATTTATTATTTTCATAATATTCATATTTGTCATTTATAAAATTAATAAGAAATTGAGAAATTCTAAAAAAATTAAATTTATATTAAAACATAATAGAAAATAAAATTTATAATTTTTGTTAGAAATCTAGTATGTAAGGTTATAATACAAATTTTCAAAATAATGTTATAAATCTAGTATGTATGATGGTAAAAATTGTTAAAGAAATTAAGATAAGTAATCTAGTAGGGCTGATTTGTTTTATTTGTATAGAATCAAGTTTGTTTTGGAAAAATTTATATGGGATTTAGATGGTTAGTGATAGGCCTTTGTTAGTTTGTTGATTTTGGAGATTGTTTCTCTTTCCTTGGATCTTTTGAAGAGAATGGTCGTAATAAATGTTATGCAGTATTAAAATTGAGTTTTTTTATAAAATAATAAGTTAAAAAGAGATTTGAATAATATAATATTGGTACTAAAGTTGAATAGAAGGAGTTTGTACGAGTTTGGTAAGAAGATAAATTATTTAGAGTTATTTTAAAAGATTGAAAAAGTCGACGAGAAGAGATATTGGACTAGAAAGAATATTTATCATTGCTAAGAAGATTAAATCATCAGGTTAAGAAGAGAAGTATTGAAATAGATACTTACCAGTTCTAAATATAGCAGTTTTTCTCAAGAAAGAGAATTCTTCATTTATATGGTTTGAGCAGTTCTTATATGGTAGAAGACTTGGAGAATTGAATTAGCAGCAGTTATACGGTATTTTAATATAAAAATAAATAATTGTGTGTTTAATTTTTTGTTGTATAAACTATATTCATTTTCACATTCATATAAAAAATAATTTTGCACATCACTAGATTTAAGAACATTTAGAATTTCTTATTTTCACGTTAAAATTTGATTAAAACAATTACTTTGCACATTCACAGTCACAAAATATTAATTAAGAAATTTTTAACGTTATGTATTCAGTAAAAAATCGACAATCCACGCGACTACGAGTCTGTTCTTACCATTGGCGTTCCAAATAA